>CABFVX010001279.1:29849-103839 GCA_902151425.1 Timema shepardi | reverse complement strand
GTGGAGGCCTGGCATTCCCCACATTCACAAGATGTCTTGTCAGAGGCGAAGGAAGTGTTTGGTAATCAGATAAATCTGTGCCGGGACCGAGGATTGAACCCCGGACCCCCAGCACAGAAGTCCGACACCTTACCCCTAGACCCCCAGGTCACCCTCTAGAAGTTATTTGGAGTAGTATTTCCCTGGCAATTTTTTGAAAAGTGGATGCCTCTATACATTATTTGAAATTGGATACAAGACCATCTTTAAGATTCATATTATGAACTTATGAAATTTTTGTAAGGGAGGGTGGTTGGACCCTTTAAACCATCCCTACTACCCCTATAGATTGAAACAGTTTTTCTAAACCAATCTTGTCCTTCCCAAAGGTGTCGTGAGGAGTTCAGAGCTACGGAAGGCAACGATTCAGCCCTTGACGCTGGACCGTTGCAACCAGACCTTTCCAATCGGCCCCAAACTTCGGATGGGACTGAATGAAGATATGATGTGCTTTTATGATCCTAATGGAGAAATGGACACTTGCATGGTGAGTTGGACATTTTTCAATTTACATAAACTCCATTCACGGTAGGAATTTACTCTCTGAAAGGTCTTTTTTCCTACCAATATCCTACTATATAATAGATTTCTGGTAGGGAAAAAGGCCTTTCAGAAGTCAATTTCTACGCTGAACAGACTTTATGTCAAGATACCTGTTTTTTTCTCGATTCAGATTCTTGATTTCAACTTCGATTTGCATTGGATTCACGATTCTCGATTCTTGAACATTTCCTTTTTTCATTATTTTTCCACGCATCTGTTCTCATATTAAAATATTCTTATTCATCTTCATATCACAAGAAACGGCCTAAAAATGTTAATGGTAAAGTGGATATTTTTCTTTGTCAAAATAAAAAATAATTGAATTAACTACCAATTATTAAAGCATATGATAAATAATTAATAAAATAATTAGGAATTACAATAATAAGCATGTATTTTTACCTACAAATAAAGCCTCACCAAGTAGAATATTTATAAACAATTTAAAAAAAAGGATAATTTAAAAATACTGAGAACACAAGTTTTTTAAATTCACCAAATAGGATCGTTATTTAAATCAAAATATATACCAAATAAGGGAAAATAAACCAGTATAGAGATAATCGATTGCCACTTATTCTGAATGTTACCATTTTGCTTAGTTGCCAGTACTTTCATTGAAAGCTAAGAAACAAATGATCGATAATCGCAATATAAAGATAGATTCTCGATTTTTTAGATGCCAGTATTAATCAAAGATATCGAGATATCGAAGAATAAAGTTTGACATCAATGCTTCCATAATGTTGTTGTTCTTATATAATGAAGCAATTTCCCTGCGACGATCGTTTCTACGTTAGTTTCAAATATCAAAACACTTTGTTATTTAATTAAATTTAAATGTTTCTAAGAACTTTTACCATAAACCAAAGTAGTACTGGTTTATTTCACTTTAGGATTTATTTTTCTCCAAATAAAGCAATTTACACTCAATAAATATATTTAGAACAATATTAGATAGTGTTTAGGTTTATTTTTGTCTAACATATGGTTCAAGCATAAAGAAATTCACTTATATACATGGGAAAGGGGCGATTCAAGAACGATTATTGATGTTGTGGTGTAAGATGAGAGACTTAGAAGTTTAGTAAAGAATTCCAGGGCTGTGCGTAGGGTTGACTGTGGAACTAATAGCATCCTAGTGATATCAATAGTTGAATTAGATAGGAATTTTGCGAGGAAACTTTGCAAGAGTATTAAAAAAGTAAGTGTGAAAATGGAAAAAAATGCAGGACAAAAGTATGAAAGCGCTATTCGAAAGATTGCCGGAAGCAAAATTAACTTTACAAGAGCATGAATGGAATGAAGAGATAAATGCTAATGACAATATAAAGTGCTTGGAACAGAATTAAAGGTGCTGTAGTTGAGTGCGCGAAAGATGTATGTGGATATGTGGTGACGGGAAACTTGAAAAGAGGTGCACGGTGGGATGAACAGGTGAAAGATTCCCCGAGAGAAAAGAAAGAGGCATGCTACCACTTGTCAGATTGTGTGAGTTGTTCATTGTGTGTGCCGGGATTACGAATGTTCCTAATGACTGGAGGAATGCTGTCATTGTTCCTTTGTCCAAAGGCAGTATGAATGAATGTAAGAATTATAGGGAAATTAGTTTGTTGAGTATTCCAGGCAAAGTTTTTGGGAGAGTCTTAATTGAGAGTGTGCGTGAAAAAACTGCTAGAAAACGTTACTAGATCTACCTTCATATATTCAAATTTATACGTCAAGCGTTGTGATATCAAAATGTTGATTTTGATGGATATTATCACCCTACCTATAAAATAACACCATTAATACAATAAACTTTTACTAAAGTTAACGTCAAAAGAGATGTGTTTATATTTCTTAAAATATGTCCCAAAAGATCATTTGAAAGAATATCAAGGTAAAGAAGAGTTAGATATATAGATTTAAGGTCTTGCCACAGATATCAGGGCCGGATCGCCCCCGGCCCTGAAACAACAGATTCACACCTTTTAGGACCACACACTTTTTTTTTGAGGTTAATCTGTCTTGAGTTCTTGGGTGTGTCAAGTATCGTTTCTATTTGTCCATCCAAAAGGATAAAACATTTGCAAATTTTAACAATAGGGAGTTAGTAGTGAAAGCAATAGCGTTGAAATAAGAGGAAGAAGGTAGAATTATTATTATTTGAAGGTATTTAACGTGCACTTTCTGAATCGACTGATTATATATCAGCACATGATAATTTCTATGAGCGAGAGCGAAAGGAGCTACCAATTTGGCCAGGAAAGGTATTTTCACATACCACCTAGCGCTATTTTACATGCCACAATCAACGTGGGACTGGCGGCTTTACTTCCCCTCCGAATGAAGTTGTGCTGAGGATTTTTATCTCTTAAGAAAAAACCCGTCGACCCCGGTTGGATTTGAACTTACAAAGATTGGGTCCTGAGGCGAGAACTTTATCCCAAGACCGCTCAGGTTGACATAGAAGAGTTAAGATTGAAAAGAAGGATGTGGGTTAACAAGGAATGTAAAATCGGGCCAGTGGAAAGGGAAATTCATCAAACATTTTTGACTAATATTATATAATTTTTACTATTTTGATATTTTCAATAAATTAGAAACAAAAAATAAATATTTATTTTCGATTACTTAATTCAAGCAAGACTATTAATAAAAATAAAAATGAGTACTAAATGTTTTGCCTCTAAACAAGCTGACAGCCATTAATCATGTGAATAAATCAACCTCTTTCTTTCATCGTTACTACAAGTACCCCCATGGCTTCTTTGGTACTGACTGACAGCTCACAGCTGACAGTTAGAAGCTTTGAAAAGTTACCAGACCAAATTATGTATCCCTACGCCGAACTATATGATCTGCAAAAACATGTGTCTATCAGCTGTCACATCTGACGGTCAAAATTTAGGTTTATGCCTAAATGTTGACTGTCAGGAGTCAGCTGTGAGCTGTCAGTCAGCACCAAATAAGCCATAGGGCTACTGTACAATCATTCATCGGCTTTCCTATAGCCATCTTGTGACAGTATTTGTAACTACACGTGTTTTTACAGGGAGACTCCGGTGGCCCGCTGCAAGTTCTCACAGAGGAGAGTAGCGACGTGTACTCTGTAGTGGGTATCACGAGTTTTGGACCTGCAACGTGTGGAGCAGGGCCGGCGGTCTACACTAAGGTTGCCAGATTTATACCCTGGATAGAGAAAATAGTGTGGCCTTGAGCGAAATATTTAAATAGTGCTTTAATATTGTATTTGAAGTACTTAATTAGTTTATAATTTTAGACCGCCATTCAACAAACGTTTCAGTTTGTATTAAATACTAAACCTTGCAATAAGAAAAAACTAATATACATTTTCAATTTAAATTTAAGTGAAATAAATCTAATTACTTATTTATGCCTTAAAAATAATAATATTGACAAAAATAATTTTTCTTTTAAACTTAAAACAAATATTATGAATTGATGAAATTAACTATGTCAGAATTTGAATTCTTAGGGAAAGATTCAATTACTTGAAAATTACGTCAGTACATAATTTGTTTAAGTATCCCATAAAATTATTCGTTTTTAAATGCGATTCTTTATATGGGTATACATTTGTATAATACTATATTTATATATAATTATATACTCGGCCAAATAAATTAATTTTGAACATCCTTTAAAAAAAGTTCAATTACATTATTATTATTAGCACCGCGTCTTACTACCCGTTCGGGTTATACGCACTTACACTAATGTGTAATGGTAGGGTGATTGTGAGATGAAATAAAGGACCTACAGTTTAACGTGGAATCCAAACCACGGTGGAGGCCAGGCATTCCTCACATTCACAAGATGTCTTGTCAGAGGCGAAGGAAGGGTTTGGTAATCAGATAAATCTTTGCCGGGACCGAGGATTGAATCCCGGCCGCTAGCATAGAAGTCTGACACCTTACCCCTAGACCGCCAGGTCACTATTCAATTACAATATCTCAAAATCACCATATGTCTAACTATTATATTTATTTGTATATATATTTATTATTTATTATTGAGTTGTGGGCAACTTAGGATGCACCTGTTTACTGTGACTTATTTACTAGTTCCTTACAAATAATTTAAGACAAAATGTTATATTTTGCTCAAGTGCCAATTTCTTGTCTCTAAATGTATTCAAAAACTTTTATAAGACTGATATAATGTAGTATATATGTAGAATATACTTTATAATATATTAAATTTGAGTCTGAACTGTCTATTAAAGCTATAAGTATAATGTGATATATTGTATTTAGTATTAGTAACTATTTAAGTGTAATTTTATAAGCAATACTAATGTAGCTAGTTATATTGCTCATGTACTGTACAATCATGTTTATTAATAACACTTTATCTGCTACTCAACGTGTTTTATGATATTCGAATAATAGGTATACTTTTAAAATAGTGCCTGTAGAATTTTTAAGCTCTTTGAAACCAGTTTGTTTTAAATTCTGGCCGTTTGAATTAAAAAAGATAGTATTTTGTTCAAATTCGTTAAACTAGGTAGTCTACCATAGCAGAAAAGGTAGTCTATGGTCTCAATAATTTTACTGTGTTAAACATTACGAATAACTACCATTCACAAGTTTTATTTTTCTACACACTTTTATATTTATAAAGTTGTAATATATCATGTATATTAAGTTATGCATCACATATAAAATATGTTTTAAGTGACAAGCAAAATCTATTTATGTATTTGTATTGTGTTCATTAAATTACCTTGAACATTGTTTAGAGTACTGACTGGAAAACCCAATGGGAAGAGACCATTGAGGAGACCTAGACGTAGATGAGAGGATAACATTAGAATGGACCTGAAAGAGATAGGGTGTCATGAGGTGGACTGGATATAAATAGCTCAAGATAGAAATAGGTGGCATTCTTTTGTAAGTGCGGCAATAAATTCCCGAGTTCATAATGCCATATAATAAGTAAATTACCTTAATTGTCATAATTGTCTCATAGCATGGGAAATTAACTTTGAGGCTTTTTTCCATATTTGTAGTGAAAACGTGTATTTTAATATTCAATATTATAATCACAGAAATCTTTCCTTTATCGTCAATATAGTGGATGAAAAAAAATTATGTAATTATATTATTTGGTTGGAATATGCTACTTTCTGACATAAGTTTTTGTATAAGTATTATGTTTTATGGAAATAAATATTATGTTACGTTTTATACACAATGTATTCTCTGCTTTATTCACGGTTTAAAATTTATTTTCTCACTTTCCATGCTATATAATGATCGTAAATATTCACTAATTAATAAATCCAAGAGATGTCGTGCGGTTTCATTTTTTTTTTATCTTTGTGGAAAGACTATCTTTCTTTAGAGGAAACCAACATTATTTTATATTTTAATTAACTTTTCACCAATTTAGCGTTTTGACAAAAGTGAAACCAACACACTAAATTCTATTTATATATTTATTTATTAGAGACATTTCACCTGTACTTTCTAAACCGACTAGTTATATCAACACACGAGAATTTCTATGAACTAGAGCAAAAGGGCCTACACATTTTTCCGGAAAAGGTATTTTCACCTACCTTCCATGGTTCTTTTACAAACCACAATCAATATGGGAGCGACCGCTTTACTTACACTCCGAAGGAAGTTGCGCTACGGATTTTTATCGCTCTAGAAAAAACTGCCGATCCCGGCTGTGTTTGAACCCACGACCACTGGGTCCTGAGGCAAGCCCTTTACCCCAAGACTACTGAAGTTGACTACATACTATAGTCATAATAGAGTAGTATAGTTTGTGCATCTTATTATACAATAATTATTTCTCTTTAATACCCATCATTATGTCATCAATCTTGCTCTTGGCTTGCTGCAGCTCACCAACTCTGCCTATCCTGGTCCAAATTCTTAAAACTTTTTTCTGTCAACATCTTTCCTGTACTCTCATATAATTCCACTCTGCTCATGACAGATATTCAACAGCTGTTAATATCACAATGTGAAGAAAATTAAGCTCTATATTTCTACTGGAGCAATATTTGATATCTTTTGATACAAAAAAAAGATGCTATAAAAACTTCAAGCACAGTGGCACCTTAAGAATCGTTTTGGTGTTTTCGAAGCCTTAGATCCACTTAGGGGTGGTGCCTTAAGGCCAGGAATTTATTTAATACATTCAACAAAACTAATAAAAAGTTTACAAAATCTGTATAAAAAATAGATTTATTACAAAATAATAATATTTACATACATTCGTCTCCTATTTTCACGATTCTTACTCGTTCATCATACAATTAATTTCACCCTAATAAATGAGGAGCCACTTGAATGAAAAAGTAGCGTATCCGTGTTAGAAAACTGATACTAACGGCCGTTAAGATTCGTTGTGCTGACCACATGACACACTCTATCCGCAGAGATTGGCACTACATTCACCAACAGACGTTGGCCACTCGGTATGTATGGCTAAATGAAGGTTATCACAAAACGACGCATTTGTAGGGACATTATTTGAAAGGTTTAAGGTCCGATATACCAATCAAAGGCATTGTGGTTTTAAAAATCTTGATACGTTTCTTCTTTGTTACTGTCGGCTCCTCCCAAGTCAGCGAACAACTACTAAGGACTGGAGGACTGTCCAAACCACGCGGCGATACCTCCTCCGCCAGAACTAGGCGCGTCGAGATAAGACGCTACCTCCCAGCTAATGTCGGATGAAGCCGCACCATACCTGCGTCTAGTACTTGAGGGAGGGTAGGTGTTCGTACGCGAGTAAGGTGTGTTGAACTGAAGAGGAATATCGGTTGATCTCAGTGGAGTATTATCAGAGTGAGGCGAGAGGCGCAGATACGAGGGAGGGGAGTTGGATTGAAGAAAGTACGTGTTCAGATATGAGGGAGATGTGTCGTCATACTGAGTCAGGGAATTTAGGCAGCAGGGATATAAGTCTGGATTAATTGGAGGCGTATTATAATTAGGTTGGGAATTTTGAGGATATTGATATGCGTTTGGAGAACTCGGAGGCGTGTCAGACTGAGGAAAGGTAGTCGTAGTTGAAGGACAAGTACATGAGGTTATTGGAGGCATGTCAGCTTGAGGAGGGGTAGTCGTAGTTGAAGGACAAGTGCATGAGGTTATTGGAGGCATGTCAGCTTGAGGAGGGGTAGTCGTAGTTGAAGGACAAATACATGAAGTTATTGGAGGCATGTCAGCTTGAGGAGGGGTAGTCGTAGTTGAAGGACAAGTACATGCATTTATTGGAGGCATGTCAGCTTGAGGAGGGGTAGTCGTAGTTGAAGGACAAGTACAAACAATTATTGGAGACGTGTCAGACTGAGGTGTAAAATGTAAACATTTGCGACACGTACCTGGATAACTCGATGGCATGTCACATATAAGTGGAGAATTTGAACAATGGCACCCAGTGCTTGGAAGTGTGTTGGACCGGAATGGGGAATTTAGGTAGAAGCAAATCGTGGACGGATGATATGAGGGAGTGTCAGACTCAAGGGGAAAATTTGAACAGCATGGACACGCATTTGGAAGGCTTTGAGGTGTATGACGTGGGAAATTAGGAGGAATCTCAAATTGAGGTGGGGAGCTAGGACAAGGGTAAGATCTATAGGAGCAAGTTTGACCCATGTAAGTGTAAGGAGATACATATGGAGGTTTTATATCTAATCTTGGATGTGTGCTAAGCTTAAAGGAATTTATGTGTATTTGAGGAGATATTCGAGAGGAATGTACGGACTTAGAAGGTAAAATATTTGGTATAGGATTACTGTAAACGTTCGGATAAAAATAAGTAGGTAATCTACGTTTCTCCTTCAAGCAAGGAGGTATATAAAATGCAGAGGATAAGTACGGAAATGGAAACGTATTGTCAACACCCCAGTAAGGAAAACTGGGAAAACTTGACAAAGATGATAAACCCAGAGATGATCTAGGTAAAGAAGATAGCCATTGCGAGTTGATCCATTGGTAAGATGGCTGTGAGAAGCATGTGGTGATCAGTAATGAAGTTAGCAGCAAAACCTGCAAATAAAAAATATTAAGTGTTTAGATTTTAAAAAACATATTTCAGAACTAGTTTGAAAAAATTCAAGAAATTAAGGACCAACTACAATAAGCATGTAGAGGTGTTATTTTTTTTTGTACCTAGCACCGCGTCTTACTACCTGTTCGAGTTATACGCTTAAGTACTAATTACGCTAATGGGTTAGGAATTAGGAAGGTTGAATATAGAGTAAGTGAACTCACATTTGCATGGAGGTAGAGTGGAAAACCATGAAGACAAAACCACCCCAGTTTTCCCGACCGAGATTCGAGCCTCGATCTCCTTAACCTCGGCAGTCTAGCCCAACACGAAACAAGCGCGTTAGCTAACTACGCCAACGAGGTGGGTGTTTTGTGTTTAGATTCTTATCTTCTATACGGGATGTTCACATATTCACTATAAGATAGTATAAATGAGGAAGGAAGTATTTAGCATGGGTGTGACGTCAGAGTAGACTATGAGACTAAGTCTTCCCAAACTTTGCACTGGACACTTAACACAAATAAAATATATCAAATGTTTAAATGGAATTGTAAGCTTAAAATAACCTTCAATTAAAGCTAATATATATAAAAAGATAATAAGGCAGGAAATATTGTTATCTATCATTTCATGTTACCCATATACATAATGTTAGTTACGCCTTTGGAATTTGAGTAACTGTATCAGAATCTCCGTTTAAGAGAGAGTGGGAAACCACGAAGAAAAAAAACCGTCTTCAATACACTCAGTTTCGATTTAAAACTCGTCCTCTCCGTCACCAGCAAACCAGCCATTGCTCATTTCCTAGCGGACGCTGGCAAACACCTAGTTGACTGCCGAGGGAGTGACGATGTCTGTCGGTTATCACGACTCAACCAACGGAACAGGCAGGTAGTTGTTACGTTTATGCTGTAGTAGCCTGAAGATACTTCTGTTGTTGTTACAGCATCTTATCACATTAAGTAGTATAATAATGACTACTGTACTGCAAGGGTCGGTGGATGTTAAACTTTCGCTCAAGCCAGTAGAACGTTTCACTATTAATCCTTAAAATTAATTCAAGGTCCATAAATACCTTTGTAAATAGGTTATGAAGATCTATCGCTTGTTCAAGAATGGTTTCCATGGGATATATGTGTCACGTGCGAAAGGTTTCTTTTAATAATTCTGTTTCCTTCACTAGGTAAAGTGAACGTTTAAGTCCATCGCACAAATCTCAGCAGATATGATTATTTATCTGACGAACTGATTCCAAAACAAGCTTTTTGCGCTTTTCCTGAGAGACCGGCTGCCAGCCGAGCTCACTAAATCTCCTGAATATCCAACTTATTCACTCGAAATAGCATCTGTAATGTCACTTTCGCAATTAAACGTGCGTGGTAAAAACATTGCAAGTACCATCCTTAAATTAGCTATCCCACCGCTGCCACCAGTGCTACGATTTTTGTTATTGTTTATTAAATTTGCACGAAATATTTTTGTACAGATAGTTTAACTCAATTTCATACTTATGAATCAACTTGATTTATTAACACACACACACACATATATATATATATATATATATTCTTTTGGAACTATTCCTAGAGGTATACATAGCTTATCTTATAAAGTTATAATGGAAATTCATTGACCATAACTAGACAAATGTCTGCAATTTTGTACTAACATTTCCCGGCAAAGATTTATCTGATTACCAAACCCTTCCTTCACCTCTGATCAAGACATCTTGTGAATGTGAGGAATGCCAGGCCTCCACCGTGGTTCAGATTCCACGTTAAACTGTAGGTCCTCCATTTCATCTCCCACTCACCCTACCATTACACATTAGCGTAAGTGCGTATAACCCGAACGGGTAGTAAGACGCGGTACTAATAATATTAATTTACTAACATTTATATAAAAATTAGATGCTTTTAAGAAATTATGTAGGTAGCAACGGGTTTTTAGCAATGTCAATAATCTGCTAGCCAAGTAGCAAAGAAAATCAGCCCTCGTGTTAGTTTACGGCCCAACACAATAACGTCATAAGAGCGTAAGGTGAGATTGTTCACTTCCCTTGTTTTAGACCACACAAGGTGCCACCGCGGAATTTGGGGGATAACGATACCGGGAGTGCAGTCGGTTGGCCCATGTTTTATCGAGAGGACCAATGGGAGAGTTTTCCTGGCTGATTTCAAAATTTCGGGTTAGTTCGATGAAGTAAGACTCGTCATTCTTGTTTTTAACTCGCTCGCTCGCTCGTTGTGTGTAAACGGTCGTCTCTCGGGAGTCTGGTGTTTATAAAGTTTTTGACGGCACCTCACGTTGGCTGATCAGGTGATTACCGTGGGTTTAATTGTTATAATGGAAGCTCAGGTGTAATAATTAGTAGTAGTTAAATTACACAGACTTTTAGATCTGTCCTCTATGAAGGAGCTAATAAGTTGTTATTGTGAATTTACCATTAATCTATTGACGGCCACTCTCATACTAGCCAATACGCGTACCGTGTGTTAAGGAAAATACCCGAAGCAAATTAATATAATAAATAGTAAGTTTAATTGTATACTGTTTTATTAATTTAACCAACACAGCGCATCCACTATACGAACTCTACAAGAACTATAATTTTAAAATAAGCATACGTTCCGTACTGATCTAATTTTTATTTGCTAAGCCATTACTGTTATATACAGGCTGGCCATGAAATTGATTGTCATAGATTGTGTCTGTTTATGCGCGCAGCAAAATACACTACCATCAAAACCCCACTTTACAAATGTTCGTGTCTTGCCTACTTTGATTATTACACGGCATAAGGTTTCACTGCGTGTAGCCCGGACGGGTAGTAAGACGTGCTGGTAATAATAATAATAATAGTAATAATAATAATAATGTCTCACTCTCGCATTAGGCTGAATTGGCGAAGACGGAGATATTGATCGGATTTGCCCAGGGTGGGTTGCCAACTTTATCTCAAAGTTAGTTTGTAAGTTTTGTGCTGATATAATCGGTCTATTATGAGAGTGCAAGTTAATTATCCTAAATAAAAATAAATTGTACGGTGCACTACGCAGAATTTCTCTTCCTTTTATCTTAATATACTGACATTAACTAAAAACTAGTAAGGTGTGCGAAATAAAATATATAAATTGTTGCAGAAATACTACACTAAATAGCATAAATGAAACAATGTACACACTTACATAAACAATGACAAAAGAAGAACGTCTGTTTCCACTAAAGGACATAACTAGGCAAAGCGGTAGCGATTTTTATGACAGAAATAATTAGGGGATAGCTAGAAATAATTTCTATCGCTTTATTTCGGGGGTGTGATGAACATACTAAGTTTCTCCCTTAAAATATCTCTGCTTTGGCCACCATATTGGAAAAACGGAGCAAAGTTTCAGTTTTTCACCAATATTTTCGTTTGTGTCAGTTTGATAGTGAAAATAGTTTACCAATATTGGAGGTCATTAAATTATCTATAAAAATGGTTATGAGGACCTATTCGCTATGACCTATAGTTTCGGATCAAGAACCGTGAGAAGTGTGGTGTTTTCCTGCAACCGCTCGAAATATTGAGCTTCGCTCACCGTATATGTCTATGTTTAATATTACTCTAATTCAATATTTTAACGAAAACTAATACAAATATATAAATACCATATAAATACCCGTTTTTAAGCCTATTTATGACAGCCTGATTTAACGTAAACTGAGTATGCTATGTCAGAAGCCAGTAAAAAATCCTATCCACTGATACCTTATTCCCCGCAGTAGGCTTTGTATTAGTTAAGAAAAAGGGATGTTGATAACAGAAATAATATATAGGATTTATATAGCAATTTGCAGCTTTTTTAAACTCGTTTCCACACCACCATACGGTAGAGTTTATGGTGCGTTTTTTTAAAGTGGTATCCACTGTAGGCCTAATTTACCAAGATTTAAAAAATAGTTTTTCTTCGTTTATAACTATAAGGTTGGTCAAAATCTTCTGCTTCTTATTTTCCTCGTAGTAATCATGCGTCTCACTATCAGTTTCCGATTCGTGAGTTATTTCAGTCTCTTCAGACATAAAATGGTCTAATTTGGATGTCAGTTTCTGTATCAAAACTCAGGTTATCTGAAACGTCGATACTTGTGCACGATTGTTCCCGATAATTGTAACAAATCGTGGAACATCTAAGCCCAACTTTCCGGCAGATGCAGGATGCACTACACTCTTTTGTGCATTTACATGATATAGACTTTAGGAGAGTTTGTGGAGCTGGATCTTTAGTTGAGGTAATTGTAAGAATACCGTATTTGGCGTTCTTCCAGCCCCAAACTAGCAAGATTTTGGAGTTGCCATGCCATAGCTGTATTTGGTGTGGTGATACTCTCGAAAGGAGTGTTGGCTTGCAGCTTCCTGAGTAGGTGGTAAAGAGGCAAGACTAAACGAACTTTCGATAAGGACTTTGAATAATAATAGTACCTAGCACTGCGTCTTACTACCCATTCGGGTTATACGCTGGGACTTTGAAAATAGTTGTAATATCAGATTATCCAATGAGCTGTCATCGATCTTGGCTCCGTAAAAAACCTGTTGTCCTTCCACGTCAATCACATCTGGATGTGCATCTGGGTCCTTGAAAAATCTCCACTATTATCTGAAATTTCTTGCTTTCCTTCAATAACCCAACCATCTTTAATTTCCCTTACCTGAAGAATGCGGAAGCTGTGTTGTTGCCACTGAATGCGTGTAGAAACAAGATGATATTTCTTACTTCGTTCGGCAATTTTAAACAGCTCAAGGGAAATATCATCTTGTCCGTTTTACCTCTGCTCGGTTTCATCTAGTAAATTTTTGATGTAGGTGGAGATAATGCTGTTAGCAGCACCATAAATTCTATGTCTTCGCCTACTGCAATTACACAGTCGTAATTAAGTGATATATAAATTGTGGTATTGATAATGAGACAGTCAATATCTTCATCAGCTTGTATAACGACGATTCCCTCTTCTTCAAGTTTTTCACTTAATATGGAGATAAACCAGCTTTTATTGTTATCATTCGATATAAGTTTTTTCTTGTGACATAGTGGTTGCCATAGACTTATCGAATAGTACATCAACGCCAGTATGTCTGTTAAATTGATGAAAATGTTCGTCTGATCTCATAATTTTGGCTGCATCTTCATATCTGTCGAAAACGATTATGCTATGTTTATTGAAATATTTTTGAACATATTCCACGTACTTAGACATAATCGAAGAGAAAGTTTCTCTTTGATGACAAACAACACGGTGAAGAAGAAATCTACCGTGTATAACGTGAATTCCGTTTTCAAAATTTACTTCGTTAAAGATAGAAGTTCACAGCTAAGCTTTACACACATTTTGACTCTTGGAATCTTGCACTAAAATATCTAACAACGCCCTTAGAGACGAAAATTTAATAGTACAAAAATACTGAAGTAATTAGTAATATGAAAATGAATTACTTATTCACCCTAATTATTTAAGGGGGTTTGGAACCCCTAAGTCCCCCTTGGTATGGCTTTAAAATGTTGATACATTTGAATCAATTATTGTAAAAAAAATTGAGTTAGAGTAATATTAAACATAGACTGTGACATACGGCGAGTGAAGCCCGATATTTCAAGCGGTCGTGGGAGAGTACCACACTTCTGGCGGTTGTTTCTCCGAAACTATGGGTCTTAGCAAATATGTCCTCCGGATTGTTTTTATAGAGAATATAATTATCTCCAATTTAGGTAACGCTTTTTTCATTGAAAAATTTACATAAACGGAGATATTGGCAAAAAACTGAAATTTTGCTAGGTTTTTTCAATCTGGTAGCCAACGGAGAGTTCTTTCGAGAGGGAAAACTTAGTATGTTTATCAAACCCCCAAAATTAAGCGATCAAAACCATTTCCAGCTTTCCCCTATTTCTTTCCGCTAAACGACCTTTATGTCCCTCTGGCGCCTGGGCTAAACAATCAATTTCACATTTTAAAGACCAGAATAAAAAAACAGCATGTATTTGCTTACAGCTCAGAAACTATGGGTTTTCTAAAAATATATTTCAATGAAAGGGTTTTATTTAAAAAATACTACTACTTTGCGATGATAAGTTATTTCAAGTGCTGGAGATATGAGCTCAAACTCGGAAATTTCCGCTGATGTATAATGCCCTCAAAGTAATTTTCACGGAAACATAAGAATTTCTATTTTTGTTTGCAATGTTAAACAGTGCCTATATACGAGTTTTAATCGAAATCGTTAAAGCAAATTTCGAGAAAATAAATCTTTTCTCTTTTTGACCATCAGTAAAAAAAACTCATTGTGTCAGCCCACAATAAAGCTATTCCTACTGAGCGGTCGCCGTCTGCTTACGAAGATAGTGCCAACTTTTGCGGATAGAGTGCACAATGTGGCTAGCCCAACAAATCACCCTTAATTTTAGGATTAGATATCTAATTTTAAAAATTCCTCGGGAGAACCTTATAAAAATCCTAGATATCATGTTTTAGCCTGATAGGTAAAATGGTTTTGGCTCTAGGCCGAGATACAGACAGACAGACATAAAGACGGAGAGACAGACAGACTGCACTGCGAAAACTACTTTTTCGATTTCAGGGGGTCATGAAACGTCGATATTTATCAAAGTATTGAGCTCAATTTATTTTTTACGATCACATTAGTTTTCTATATCCGACACCTTAGCTGAGTGGGTAGTGTGTCTGCCTACTGAGCTAAGGGTACCAAGCTCAATTCCTGGCATGGCTGAAAAATTTATCATTGATGAAATATGGGTTTACCATTTCACATTGATAAATTAACGGCCGGGGACTGGATGTTGTGCTTGTCCTAGTCTTAAGTAAGATTATAAGTCATCTTATGTTACGACAGGCCTAACAAGCCGGTAGTGGAAAATTTATGGCTTGAATAAAAAACTGACCCAGGCTCCAGGTTGGAATTAATAATAGATGTGAAAAAGTAAAATAGTTCTCTATCCGAGAGGTTGAAAGAAAGTAAAAAATCCATCACTTGAATTTGATTGAACATTTCGAACACGTTTCATTATTATGTTACTTTATTGATTCAACAATACAACATAAACGGTATAATGGGATTTAGAATAGAAGGCTTTTTTGACAGTTATAAAAGTTGATAAAATATTTTCCACATACTAATACGTAAAATCATGTGATCTGAAACTACCACTTTTGTAGAGAGCATACAATATTTCAGAATTTCCAAGATTTTCTTTGATTTGACCATCAATTCAAAATGTTTAAACTATACGTTTTAGTATTAGTTTATAGCAAAAAGTCTTCAAATTATAATTTACAAAGTTATTTTATTATTGTAATGTTCATTGATAAACTTTACAAGAGTAAATTATTTTCAATAAAAAAACTTAATTCACTCGCATCGGTGGACATATAAACTAAGTTGGCAATCTCGTCTGGTTTGATTTGCATGAAGGTTTGGGTTCGTGTTCCAGCCAAATGCACCGAGATACAAATTCCTAAATGATTTCCCACCCTCCCTCTACACACATTTGTGTGCATTTCCTCCAAATTATACCCTACTCATCCCCACCTCTTGTAGCGTATATGCATGTTTTTGGATGGCTAATAAGACTATGTGGGAAAAATAAATAATATTCACATTGATGGGCACATGGACTAAAGCGTCAGACTTGTTTGTTATGATATATATTTTGTTTTTAACACCGTGCCTTACTACCAATCTGGGTTATATTCTAATTACGTTAATGGTTTCATGGATTAGGAAGGCTATATTTGTAGGAAGTGTACCTGAATTTTCGTAGGGGAAGAGTGGAAAATAATTAAGGAAAAACCACCTTCAGTACACCCGACCAAGATTCGAACCTCGATCTCCCCGTCATCGGCAGCCTACTCTACTGTGAGAGAAGTGCGTTAGACCACGCGGCCACCGAGGAAGGTTTTTGGTATATTGGTGATTGGATTTCTAATCCCGACCGGACGTGCTAAAATGTATTTAAAAAAGTTGTTTCCTACTCCTCCTCCAAGAAAAGGTGGGTACATTTCATATACCTCTTACATTATTCAAACCTATCTCACAAGTGTTAATGAATGAGTAGCCCAGAAGGAGCACGCAAAAACAAGGTTAGAAATGATTGATTTAATTGTGAATAGGCTATAGCAATGCTTTCCAAACTTTTGACAGTAGAGTACAGTATTTTTTTCGGAGCTTTACAGTTATTGGTGATAAAAAAAATATAAAAACGATCGTTAGAGCTTCACCTGTCTAAGAATACGTCACTCTCGTGTTAGAGTGACCTGCTGTTGATGGGGATATTGGAGTTCGAATCCCTGCCAAGTCTACTGAGGGTGGTTTTTCATAAATGGTTTCCCACTCTCCTTACAAGCAAATGTGGGTATATTATATCTCAAGTGCTTCCTACCTCATCCCTGTACCATTAGAGTAATTTTCATATATGCGTATAACCTGAACAGCTGACAAAACAATAATAATAAGGCTTCAGGACTAGCTTACGGGGTATAATTGTCTAAGGCGTCACGTATATAATCTACTAAACTGCTGATGATGGGAATATCGGGGTTCGAATCTTGGTTGCGTGTATTGAGAAGGTTTCATCCTATATTGTTTTACATTTTCCATCCGTGCAAATGTGGGTACACCTCCTCTAAACTATACCTTAATAATCCCTAGCTTATTAAAACAAACGCATATAGTCTTAACAGGTAATAAAACACGGTGCTGTATATATATATATATATAAAGCTTCAGTGGTAAGCTAAACAAAACTATGAAAGAGGGAAGGAAAGCCTTATTGTCAATATTTGCGATGGATTGTTTATCAGATTTATTACCTTCAAAATAATAACTAACCTTTAGTTGGACGTCGCGTACCTTTGGGGCTACGCGCGCACCACGGTTTAGGAAACGCTGAGCTACAAGAATGTGTGCCACGTGATTTTAACTGAGATTTAAGACGATTATTTACCTGTGTGGTGACCATTGTGGATGCGATTCTGGTGGCTGCTTGGTGTCTTGTCACGAGATGTTTGTTAATCTGCAGTTAATCCTCGGACGCGCGTCGCTCTTTATACAAAGACGCAGGTTATTCCAACGTGTGTGGAACGTGTTCAAACAATACACCGTGGTCAAACTAAATACAAACCACCCAATTAAAAAAAAAAACAAGAGAAATATCCAATAAAATTAAGTTTATTTCTCCCTAAAATTCCCAATTTTTTTTTCATCCTAAATGTGAATCATACGAAGGCTATGTTTTGTCTTTCTTTGAACAATAGCTTAGATCGCGTCAGCTTGTTTTCTTTGAATATTGTAAGTAATAAAATTTAGTAAATCTATCCCAAATGTATTAAAATATGTCCTGATGTACAAATATAGAGTACGTTTACACCAAGAACGAATGTACGTGTTGTGAGAGGTGATTGGAAAACTAAAAGTTTGGTAAACATAGGTGTTTTTCAATACATTGAAAGAAGCGAGCATTGTTTTGCTATTACTTTTATAAGTTTTAAGGCACACTTATCTAAAAACACACGTTAAATATATTATTGTTAGTATTAGCACCGCGTCTTACTACCCGGTCGGGCTATGCGTACTTATGCTAATATGTAAATAGTAGGGTGATTGGGAGATGAAATGGAGTACCTACAGTTTAGCGTGGAATCCGAACCACGGTGGTGGAGGCCTGGCATTCCACACATTCACAAGTTGTGAATAATACACGTCTTGTCAGAGGTGAAGGAAGGGTTTGGCATCTGTGCTGGTTCCTAGGATTGAACCCTGGACCCCCAGCACAGAAGTCTGACACCCTACCCCTATACCCACTGGTTACCTTTAACTTATTCAACTTTGACTTCGATAGTAGAGTAAACTTTTGACTTCAAGGGCCTCGGGAGTAGCTAAACGCAAAGGCTACAGGTTTGATTCTTAGCGATGATTAATGTATTATTAAAATGTGTATGGTTTAGAAATACGTGTGTATGTGAGTGCCTCTGTGGTCTAGAAGTCAAGAGTTCCTGCCTACAGTTCCAAAGGTCCTGGGTTTGATTTCAAACGCTTTCAAATTTTCCATGAATCAGGGGTTCTGGAACGGGGTAAACTTAGCATTGTGAAGAAAAATGAGCAGCTAATTGAATGAAAAAAAAAAGTATCTCTGGTCTAGAAAACTGAGATTAACGCTTGGGGTGTTCGTTGGGATGACCACATGACATCCTCCATCAGCTGAAGTTCGCCAATAGGCGGTGGCTAATTGGTCAATATGGTTCGTTTGTGGACTCACACCGTAAAGGTTGTTTATAATAAAAATAATCAAACTTGTATGGAAATAAAGTGCTCTTTAGCAAATTTACACCTGCATTGGTGGGCACGTGGACTAAGCGTCAGTCTCGTCTTGTCTGTTTTGCCGGTGACGGGGAGGTTGAGGTTTTCCTAAATAGTGACCCACTATAAGTCTACGTGAATTAGAGTGCCTTTACTTTAAATTATACCTTATTGATCCCAATCGTGTTTACTATCTTATTTGATCTGCTTCTCACTAAACATCTGGACATACACGCATCTAACCCCGCCTTGGGGGCGTAGTTAGCTAACGCGCTAGTTTTGTGTTGAGTTAGACTGCCGAGAACGGGGAGATTGAGGTTCGAATCTCGGTCGGGTGAACTGGGGTGGTTTTCCCTAAATAGTTTTTCTACTCTCCTTTTCCGCAAATGCGGATTCACTTTCTACAAACTCAACCTTCCCAATCCATAATCCATTAGCGTAATTAATACACAAGCGTATAACCCGAATGGATAGTAAGACGCGGTGCTAAATAAATAAAATAATACACGCATTTAATTACACCAATTGAATAGGGTAACATAAGGTAGCATATAGAGAAAATGTTCCTATATTAGCCTGGAGGGATGATGGTAAACACATTTTTTAATACAATAAAACCAGCCAGAATTTGGAACCCTGCCCCTTACATTACCGGCTAGCCAAACTATATGAGCTTGACATTAAGTCTACGTGCCCATTGGCGTGGTTATTAGTGTAATAAAATACGGAGAGCCCGGATGGGTAGTAAGAAGCATTGAATAAAAAATACAATTCATTGGAACTTAAGATCGAGAAATTAACTTGATTAAGAGCTACCCCCGTATTTATTATTATTGAAGTTTTAAGGAGCACCGATCCAAATCTATTAGTTTAATATGAAATTAATTAATTGTTATTTTTATATATATTTCTTATAACCTCAATGCTCTCTAGTGGGAATATCATAAGCGACTCACATTACAAGTTATTTGACCTTGTGGTGAAGGTAGTCAGGGCACCTGACTACGAATCTAAGAGTCCCGTGTTCGATTCCCAGTTGGTACCTTGTGTATTTTTTTCTGAAAGAGGAATCACCCCAACGGTCACCAGGGTTTGGTTAGTTAGCCTTAAGTTAGGTTAAGAGTTTCCATTGATTCCATACATACAAACAAACACACATATACATACACACACATACACACTCACTATCAACATCATCTTATCAGGAATGGAAAGAGCCTCCACGAAAAGGAAGTACGATCAGTACATTCGGGCGTGCAAAGGTACATTAGTACTAGCTAATCTTTCCACTACTGGGCTACGAATTATGTAACCTAGAAGTGAAATTTATTATCATTACTATTAAAAGTGAAATAAATCACTTAAAAAACGTGTATTAGAGTTATTTATTGATGAAGTCAACAAATCGCCTGTATTTCAGTAAGAGGCTACCTAGCACGAATCTTGGGCAGGATGATAATGTATTATTATTATTTGATTCTTTATCAACGAATTTCAAGTGAAAATTTACCAACTCCTATACGAGTTATCATCGGGAGGTTTAAGGTAGGAGTGTAGTAGACACGAAGAAGAGGTCAGTGTTTTTTTTGCATTTTTATAGCAGAACATTTCTTTTTTGACCAAAATAAATCAAATACTTCTCCAGTAGAAACATAGAGCTTAATTTATTCATATGGTGATATAGACATAATTATGTTTAATATCTGTTATGAAAAACATTTGATAAAAAAAAACTTTCTAGATGAAGATTAAAAGTTGTCTTTACATTCTAGGACACTCATGACATATGTCTAAGAACTGATGATATCACCATGTGAAGAAAATTAAACTCTATGTTTATACTTGAGAAGTATTTGCTTTCTTTTGACCAAAAAATGTCCTGTTATAAAAACAGAAAAAATTTAATAAAAAAAGAACTAATATCACGTTTATCATACTCCCACCTTAAATTCCATTAAAAAAAACCATACACGGATATATAATCTCAGTTATAAGTAAAGTTCATATTTTAAGTAATCAATAAAACTTAATGTGTATGCTTTCATCAATTACCGGTAGTATAATACCAATACTAACAAAAGTAACTATCAGCACACCCACTTCAGTGGCCGCATGATCTAAGGTGCTTCTCC
The DNA here is from genome assembly GCA_902151425.1 of Timema shepardi. NCBI lineage: Eukaryota > Metazoa > Arthropoda > Insecta > Phasmatodea > Timematidae > Timema > Timema shepardi. The sequence continues at coordinate 82,755 of CABFVX010001279.1, read as the reverse complement.
GGAAGTAGGCTAGACTGCTGATGACGTGGATATCGAGGTTCGAAACTTGGTCGGGTGTTACTGATGTTTGGTTTATCCTAAATGGTTTCTCACTCTCTCTCAACGCAAATGTGTAATTAGTACATAAACATACAACCTGAATGAGTATTAAAAAGCGATGCTAAAAAAATAATTAATTATCATCATATGAGATTGGAGGATTTAGTAGATATTACACTATACACCCGACCGTATAAACAAGAATGTTAGCTTATATCTTGTTAGCCATGATTAGTACACTCCAATTTTCATAGGAAGAGCTTTATCTGAAATCTAGAAAGCTACTAGATCTAATTACCAGTCTTCAGACGTCAAGTCATGTTATCTGCAGCTGTCATATTTGGTAGATATTATCGTTTCCTATAAAATAACACTAATAATAGAATGAAATGTTATCAATATTTAAATAAAAATAATATACTTTTATTTTCTAAAAGGCTTTTCCTGTGAAAATTGGACTGTAACGAGTCATGTTTGGTAAACTCTTAGCTAAAATCAACGGGAACTAGAGTTTCCACACTCACTGGAAAGGTTCACCTATAAAACCTAACAGAATATATTCGCAAAGCAAGAAAGGGCATCGGAAAGTATTGTGAATCAATATTTACGTTTCAAACCACATATTTCCCTCCCCCTCTTAACCTCATTTACAAAATATACGGTAAAATCTTAATTGATTCATAAAAAAAAACAAAGTTTAAGTTCAAGTATTAATCAAGAACATCGATTGAAGATGAAAATGTCTTAGGTATGCAAACGTGAAGTTTACTGTAAACATTATTTTTTTTCTAAATCACATCTCAATCAGAACAAACAGGGATATCAACCAAAATTATAGTTGGTTTCTGACAATGCTTTGTTTTGTTTATAGTTACATGACCTCTTAAAATAGAAAGGTTGAAATTTCTCACATTTAATTGAAAATACGCGTGAGGAATAACTCTTCTTAGACGTGTTTTAGTTATAACTATAAATAGCCAGACACAATGGCGATTGTGCTAGTTGTAAAATATTGTTTGAGTTTCAAAGTCAACCTGTTTTAAGATGTCTTCCTGATGGTAATCTTATGCAGCGGTGTAGTGTTGTGTGTGTGTGCATTTAAACCGCCTCTCATTACACACCTGAGCTGGTTCTATAAACTCTGAATTTTATAGGAAGCCCACTTTAGATTACCAACATTGATTATAAGTCACTAAAATTTGGCAATCTAGAGATATATTTTATTTGGTTTATTAATTATAAAGGACATCTAAAACGTGATCACAAGCCTCCAATAATACTTCCTAATAAATGAGTAAAGAGTTTATATTTACACTTTAAATTAAATGGGATAAGAATGTAAATACAATTAGTTCACTCAGCCATCAGCACGAGAAATTGTTGTTTTTGAATCTCTATCACTGAAAGGCTGACCTGTCGGTCTTCCCGAGTGGCAAGTGGAGTTTGTACCCTTCTGACACAGGTAGCGAAAGAGGGGATGGGTAGTCAGAAGAACTGTCAGATGAGGCAACATATTTCATGCTTGAGTGCTCTAAGTTAAGATGCAACCCGATTCACAAAATGGCTTCGAATTCACAAAGTAGACAACATCGTAGGTAGGCCTAATACAGCTCGAACAAAACGACATATCTTGTTAATTTTTTTATTAATTCTGATTTATAAAACAGTGGAAATGAGACCAGAGTAACAATTATTTACGATATTATTTTTTATATAAAATTTAAAAAATGTTTTTAAAATTAAAAATTAACTTCAAATTGATCCCAATTCTATTGTCAGAGGAGTAATAAATAACAAACACGAATTTCGGTAGGCTTTCTGGTTTGAGCTTAATCTCGTAACTAATTTTCCGGTTAGTCGGTTGTGAGATGGGCTCTCAAGGAAAAAAAACAACACATTTTTACGGCCAACTGGGGCTCGAACCTCAAAGTTCCCAATCCCGGCAAACCACACAATTGATGAATTTGTCCGTGTTCCAATAGATGCAGATTGACTAATATTATTTTTTGAACATCATACTGACTCAAATAGGTTTTTTTTTAAATCTCTAGAAGCTGCACTAACCTCTTTGCTCAAGCATAATAAACAACTAAACAGCATAATAAACAACTAAAAAAATAACGTTCATAAAACTGCATTTTTTGAAACATAGTATTAACCTAATTTAAGTTCTGCTTGCACTATTAAGTCAAATTAGATTTGTATTTGGTTATCTTTTGATCTGAAAACAGAATAAAAAAATTAGTACCTCCCCTCTTATTTCAATCATATTTATAATCGTAGTCATTGACGTGAAAACAGAGTAAACTCACTAATAACAAACAAGTATAGCTATCAGAAGACATTTTAACCACGAATAGAATATATTTTATTTTTACTGAGCATACTTGCATTTAATCGGATAAAGACTCTTCTCGCCTTGCCATTGATTAATCCGTGTAGTTAAAGGGATGTCTATACTCGACTTCACGCATAATGCATAGTAAGTAATAGTCAACTCAACTTTACGCATTGTCCACATGCACTATTTACTAATCCTTAATCACCGCTTTTAAACGCAATCATTTAAAATAATGTTTTCCAAATTCTTGCGTATTGTGTTCTATGCAATATTCGATATTAGCTATGCGCTATGCATGAATATAAAACTTACCTTGTATAAGTTCAATCTATAATTTTTAACACCAATACAAGATAAGACATAACGATTCATTCTGATTTATTTGATTGCAATAAACTATTGTTGATGTGGATGAAGCATGTAGGTTAAAGAGTTTATATGGACGCAACATATTTTAATGTTTTTAATTAAATTTTGGGACTCAATATTTCAGAACAATGCCTATACAATTATTTTCCCTACGACAATACTTCAAAGCCGTCACCTCGTGCTTCAAATGTTTTTCCTGTTAAAGAGTTTCAATAGTTAGGCCAACAACGTGTCGTTTACTGTAACTAGAAGCACGCGCCTTCTTGAAATAATGGAGTAAGGATATTTCCTTCTCTCCTCTGCGTAGTGGTAGAGGAAATATTCAGGGATCTATAGTCCAATTTTCACAGGAAGAATAATTATAAACCAGCTTCTGTGGCAGAATGGTCTAAGGCGCTACTCTCGTGTTATATTGATTGGCCTGTTGATGACGGGGAGGTAGGGTTCTACAATTCCACTCGGGTCTACTGAGAGTGGTTTTTTCCTAAATGGTTTCCCACTCTCCTTCCGTGAAAATGCGGGTAGATCATCTCTAAAATGCTTCCTTTCTCATCCCTACCCAATTATATTAATTATCATATATGCGTTTAACCCGGAGAGATAGTAAGGCTCGGTGATAAAAATAGTATTTTAGACATCACAGATATATATTTTTGCGGCCAAAATTTATAACATGTTACTATATTATTAGTGTTATATTATAGCTATTGATAATATCTATAGAAAGTGACAGTTTCAGATCACATGAAATGTCTTGACGTATGAATACGTGAAAGTATATCTAGTAAATTTTCTAGCTATTAGCTAAGTCCACGTCTGTGAAAATAGGACTGTGTCTCCCGGTTGATGGTATTATGTCGCGAAAAATTGAACGTCTATAATTACAACGTGGTTACTTCCACATTAAATGTTGTCACTAAACCTTTTTTTTTTACAAATGTTCACCTAATATTACAAGAAATACGTTTTTAAACATAAAGTTTAGCACAAACTTTCATATTCAATTTATTTTTGTGTGCACCGCATCTTACTACCCATCTGAACGAAATCTATTGCTACATTAATTAATTTAATTCAATTTATTTGAGGTATTTAAAGTGTACTTTCTGAATCGACTGATTACATCAGCACACGAGAATTTCTATGAGCGATAGTGAAAGAACCTTTCAATTTTACCGGGAAAGGTATTTTCACATACCTACCAGAGTTCGTTTACATAACACAATCGACATGGGACTGACAGCCCTACTTCCCTTCCGAAGAAAGTTGTGCTACGGATTTTTTTTTATCCCTTAAGAGAAATCCAGTGAGCTTGGCTGGCTTTGAACCCATGAACATCTGATCCTGAGGCGAGCACTTAACTTCAAGACACCCGCCTCGGTGGAGTAGTTGGCTAACGCGCTAGTCGCGTTGAGCTCCACTGCTGAGGACGGAGAGATCGAGGTTCGAATCTCAGTTGGGGGAACCGGGAGTGGTTTTCCCTAAATGGTTTTCCACTCTCCCTCGGCGAAAATGCAGGTTAACTTCCTCTAATTCAACCTTCCCAATTCCTAATCCATTTGCATAATTAGTACTTAAAGCGTATAACCCGAACGGGTAATAAGACACGGTGCTAAAAAAACAAACTTCAAGACTACCGAGGTTGTCTGTTACACCAATGAGTTAGTGACGAGGAAGATATAATTCAGAGGAAATATACCCTCATTTGCATGGAGGAAGGGCGAAGAAACCACCACAGTACAAGTGAGTTAGTTTCAAAACGCAACCTCCTCGGAAAACCAAAAAAGACGAGAAGAAAGCCTTGTGTCCGCGTGTACCCGCGTAGTCCAGTGTGTGTCAAACTTTTGCTTGTCACTCAACTCAAGACCACGGCTTGGCTGACGTACCCTTTCCAAATCTTTATAAATAAAATAGAATCAATACCTGTTCTCTTGTAAAGCACGAGTAATGGTCGTTTCAAATGTTAACAAAGCTAGAGCTAGACAAAACCACAACAGAGCAAAAAATAACTTATAAAAGTTTATGATATAAAGTCAAAATTTAGATTTGTATATCAGACTCCTTAGGACATTTATGGCAGAGCGGGTGGTGACAGCTATCAGAAGGTTATTTTTATTGCAAACATTGGCCTATCATAATTATAATAGTCGTGAATAGGTCATCAAATAGTGCTATTGATTTGCTGCGACTCTCCACTGTTGCCTTTCCTGGGTTTGTATATGTTCTACCTAGCTCTTCTTTGCTCTATACATTTCCAATTTCCTTCCTTCACTTGTTTTTCTCGGCGTTTCTGTATTGCATTTTTTAAATTGAAAAATAACACCTGGACCCCCCTGCGGGACGGGGTTAGAATAGTCCCGCAGTAACCCCTGCTTGTCGTAAGAGGCGACTAAAAGGGGAGGTTTCTGTGCAGGACGTACCTCGTGTAGGACAAACCTTTCCTATTTCTTTCCTTTATCCTCTTTTTTTCCTCCTTCCTGTCTCTCCTACCTTCTTCTCCCTCCTTTTACTCTCCTTACTTCTATCTTCCCTCCCCCCTGCCGTTCATCCTGCACGGAGACCTTTGGCCTTCCCGTTGACGACCTTGGCTACTAACCCGGCTCTTTTCGGTTTATTATTGGATACCACTGCTTTGAGCTCCTAAATGAAAGTGCGCCGGTTGCAATACCATAGTAGAAGGGCCTTAGGGATGACAATAACCGGGTACCCTACTTTGAGAAAAGATCGGTGGCGTTCATGAGAGCCCGGACGTAAAATTGGCACTTTCCCACACCCACTTGCTGCGACGACCTCTCTCCTGGCGAAGCCCCATGCGAAGGTTGTCATGTCTAGCGTCGCATGGGGCCTCTCGTCGGGACAGTTAACAGGGCCACATGTGGTAGTACCAACTTGGATCACCCTGGGTCTACGATCCGAGTACTGTGTAGGTTGTCCCCAATGACGGCATGGCCGATAACATTGTCGCCGCTGGCACCGTACTGCCAAACCCTGCTGGCAACTCACTGCCCGGCCCCCCACAGGGCCGTAATATAGATAAGAGGCGGAAACGGGTAAGGCCGTCCAGCCCTGTCATGGTAGAAACCCAGGAAATGATGAGGCCGAAGCCCCGCTTCCTGGTGATGTCTCGAGACGATGCCAATGGAAACCTTAAGCGCGTCAGCCCATTTATCCTCGAAAGAGCGATAAATGGTGCAGCAAAATCAGACGTTTCTATAAGGAAACTGCGTGATGGCACTATTTTGATTCAGACTGCAACTGACGTCCAGTCCTCTAACATCATGGCTATTACTGAAATACCGTCGAGTAATACGAGTCCAATACCGGTGAAGGTGGAACCTCACGGGTTCCTCAATGTTTGCAAGGGAGTGGTCACTTGTTTTGACCTCGACTGCGTGAACATTGAGGAGATCTGTGAGGAGCTTTCCCCCCAGCATGTCACCGAAGTTTACCGTATTGTGACAAAAAAGAATGGACAAGAAAAGAAGACGGATACGTATATCCTCACTTTTGCGACACCTACCCTTCCAAAGGAGGTCCGAGCAGGTTTCCACGTGCTCAGAGTCCGGCCGTATGTCCCGAACCCTCGGCGCTGTTTTCAGTGCCAGGAATTTGGGCATACGAAGCTGCGATGCCGTGGTAAGCCAACCTGTGCGGATTGCGGACAGGAGGCTCACGAAACACCGTGTGAGTCTCCGAAGTACTGCGTCAACTGCAAGGGTCCACACTCCGCCTGGTCTCGGGCCTGTCCGAAATGGAAGGTGGAAAAGAAAGTCCTGGAGATACAATCCGAAAAGAAGATATCATATGCCCAGGCACGCAAGGAATACGTATCCAGTCAGGCTCCGGTATTTCAAACTTCATATAGCCGGATTGTCAGTCAAAATATAAACTGCCCCAACTGCCATTGCGCAGTTAATTTTGCCAATACGTCATCGCGACCTGTGCCATTGGTCTCGTCTCGAGACATTTATAGTGATTCCGCGCCAAGTTCCGTGGCGCCCAAATTTTTAAATGAGGCCAAACCTCCACAACGATCGTCTCCCCCACCTATACCACCGAGGAGACCTCGAGGAACCCCCCCGAGCCCGCCTCGGGGAAACCCCCCGGGCCCGCCTCGGGGAACCCCCCCGAGCCCGCCTCGGGGAACACCCCCGAGCCCACCTCGGGGAACACCCCCGAGTCCACCTCGGGGAACTCCTCCGAGCCCTCCTCGGGGAAATAAATTACGTGTGGCCGCTGTTGAGTCGCTCATTCTCGCCTCTGGGCCACCAGAGGTCGGGATGAGTGGCTGTACAGGAGAGGCCATAAAGGTGAGTCCCACTGGTGCCTTGAAGAAGGACCAGCGAGAGACCGCCGGAAAAAATATTATAAAAAAAGCGTCGAAGGCCTTAACAAAGCCTTCGCGCAAGGATACGACTACCCAGTCTCTCCCAAATAAACCAAAACCTCTCCTGAAGCGGGAGGTCCAGGAGAGACTGGGAAAGGCAAGAGGACCTAAAAAGGCCCTCAACCAATTTTTAATTTTAAGAGATAGTGATATGGATTGCGAGGATAATTAAATCTTATATTAATAAAGTATGTCGCTACTACAATGGAATTGTAGGGGTTTCTATGCTCGTGTAGAGGAAATTAAACAACAAATTTCTTCCCTGCATCCTTCCATCTTGTGTTTGCAGGAGACCCACTTCCACCCAAATGACAACCCGATGCTTCGTGGGTACGATGTGTATCGTACCGACAAGCCTTTCTTTGATCGGGCTAGCGGAGGTGTGGTTATATTCGCACGAAGCAATATATACCATAAAAATATTAATATCGTTTCTGATCTCCAAGTGATCGCTGTCCGAGTCTCCCTTGCTGTGGAGATGACAGTGTGCTGCATATACCTCCCGCCAGGTGAACGTATTTCGAAGAGGAGCCTAGAGGCCCTCTTAATGCAACTTTCCGCCGCCTATATCATCTTGGGGGATTTTAATGCGCATAACCTGGTGTGGGGATCTAATTTTAGAGATGCCCGTGGGAGGATGGTAGAGGATATTCTTGTCTCGGGAAACCTGGTGTTAATGAACACCGGGACCCAGACACACTTCTCCACCTTTAATGGTATATCCTCTGCCATCGACCTAACTTTATGTATCCCAGGGATCGCTGCTCACTTCCTTTGGGAGGTCCAATCGGACCTATGTGGCAGTGATCATTATCCCATTCTGCTATCCCATTCTGCTCTCACAACTCCAAGATCCTCCCAGTACAGCGCGGATACCCTAATGGGTGCTAAAACGTTCTGACTGGGTTAGATTCCGCGAGCTCGCCGTATTTGTTGAAACCCCTTCTGACGTCGAAGTTAAGACTAAGTATTTTACTTCGACGGTCATTGCGGCGGTGAGGGCTTCCATCCCTAAATCCTCGCCAAATCCGCGCCACCGTCCCGTTCCCTGGTGGAACGAGGAGTGTCGGCTGGCTATTTATGACCACCGAAGGGCCCTACGTCTCTTCCATTGACGTACCACTAAAGACAATCTGGAATCCTTCCGAATTCTACGCGCTCGAGCTCGCCGTGTTATTCGTGAAAGCAGAAGAGAGTCTTGGAGAAACTTTATTTCAACCCTTACAATATCCACTCCCACAACTAAGGTTTGGGACAATATTCGTAAATTAAGTAGTAGCAAAAATTTAATTAATAGTACACTTGCCCTCATGTCTAAAGGTTCGCTTGTCTCCTCCCCTGTGGAGGTTGTCAATGTATTGAGCTCGATGTTCGCCGCTGTTTCTAGCACTGCGAGCTACTCTAACGAGTTCGCGGTGCATAAGCGGAACATCGAGCGCCTTACTATTGATTTTGGCCAAAGTCGGGGGGAGGATTATAACTCCCCCTTTACTAATGAGGAACTTACCTATGCCCTGTCCCAGGCGGGCAACACAGCTTCTGGCCCCGACGATATCCATTATGAAATGTTGCGCCAACTGCCCCCTGCCGGACGGGCGTTCCTCTTAGACCTCTACAATGGTGTTTGGGAATCTCGTCAGTTCCCAACACTGTGGAGGCAAGCAACCGTCATCCCAATATATAAAAGTGGCAAGGATAAATTACAGCCAACTAGTTATAGACCTATAGCATTAACTAGTTGTGTATGCAAAATTTTAGAGAAAATGATCAATAAACGACTTATATGGTATTTAGAATCCCGCAATCTGCTATCTAATATTCAATGTGGTTTTCGCCGTAACCGATCCACGGTGGATCATCTCGTCCGTCTGGAGACTGCTGTTCGTGACGCCTTCCTCCATAAACAGCATCTTTTGGCTGTTTTCTTTGATTTGGAGAAGGCGTACGATACCACATGGCGTTACGGCATTTTAAAAACCCTGTTTAATTGGGGGTTCCGGGGGAACCTCCCTATTTTTATATCTAATTTTATGTCAGATAGACACTTCCGGGTAAGGTTAAACAACACCTTATCCGATGATTTTATTCAAGAAAATGGGGTGCCTCAGGGTAGTATTTTAAGCTGCACGTTGTTCGCTATAGCGATAAATAGCATAGTAGACAACGTGCGCTTACCTGTTCGTTCATGCCTTTTTGTGGATGACTACGCAATTTATTGCAGTTCATCCAGTCTCCACAGGGCTGAACGACAGATACAACTCGCTGTAAACAATCTATGGTTTTGGGCATCTCGTAATGGCTTTCGTTTCTCCGCGGCCAAGACGACTGTCGTCCACTTCAATAGATTACGCGGAATACAGCCAGCCCCAAATATTTTAATGAATAACGTTGCTTCAAATGTCTCCGAGACCGTAAGGTTCCTGGGACTTCTATTCGATTTTAAACTAACTTGGATCCCCCACATCAAAGACCTGAAAGCGAGGTGTATCAAAGCATTAAATTTACTTAAAGTAGTTAGTGGTCGCTCTTGGGGTGCTGATAGGGAAACCTTGATGCGTCTCTATAGAGCCTTGGTGAGATCAAAACTTGATTACGGCAGTTTTGTATATGGTTCCGCTAGACCCTCGGCGTTAAAGATGCTAGATAGTGTCCACCATGCTGGCATTCGACTGGCTACTGGTGCTTTTCGTACCAGTACAGTCGTAAGCATCTGTGCCGACTCCGGTGAGTCCCCTCTTTCTTACCGGTGGTCCTGTATTCTGGCATCTTACGTGTCGAAACTTCATTGCATGCCGGGGCATGTTGCCTATCGTCCAGTGTTTCATCCCCCTAACCGTGTCTTGTATGAAACCAAATGGCGTAGTACAAGGCCGGTTGGGATCAGGATGCTATCGGTTTTCGACACGTGTGGAATAGTCTTGCCAAAGGCTATCCTCACATCCCCAGGTCGAATTTCTCCCTGGAAGGTACGCCTGCCGCAATGCCACTTTGATCTTGCAAAATTTCCTAAAGCGACCACCCCACAGTTTATACATGAGATGGCCTTTAACGAGCTCCTCTCCACTCGCTTTCAAGGTTTTCAGCGCATCTACACGGACGGTTCAAAGTGTGGGGCCTCTGTGGTGGGATGCGCTTTTGCTGTGGAAGGATCCAATTTTAAATTGGCTTTACCTGGTGAATCCAGTGTCTTTACGGCAGAATTATACGCCATTTTTAAATCCTTATGCTTTGTTTACCGTAGGTGTCATCGCACTGTTCTCATCTGCACGGATTCTATGAGTGCTCTGTTGGCATTGTACACTCTCTACTCTTGGAATCCCCTCGTGCAGATGATACATGAGCAAATTTTTAAAATATACTCATTAAGCACCCGGCTTGCCTTTTGCTGGATTCCTAGTCATGCTGGTCTTCCAGGAATTGAACTGGTGGACCAGGCGGCCAAGGAGGCAGCACGCCTGCCCCCGGAGGCGAATTTGGGTGTAATGTTTTTAGATCTAAACGGCTATATTTGGCGTGGGGTCTTACGCACCTGGCACGAGCAGTGGGTCTCGACCCATGCTCAGAACAAGCTGCGGTCCATCAGGGACGGTGTGTCGCGGTGGCCCTCTTCTATACGAAAGTCTAGAAGAGAGGAGGTCATCGTAACGAGGCTCCGCGTCGGGCATCTTCACTGACCCATGGATTTTTATTGAGAGGGGATCGACCTCCAGTGTGTGAGTTTTGTGATGCTGCCCTTAGCGTGCACCACATTTTGGTGGAGTGTCGCAAACTAGCCCCTATCCGCCAGGTTCTTGATTTTAAAGGGGACCTACGTTTTTTATTATGCTATAGTACGGATGGAGTTATTTGTTTACTCCGTTTTATACTCTAGGCGGATCTTTTTAATGCCATTTGAGTCACTTTTATAAAGTGACTCACATGGATATATCTCATTGAGACATTTTAAACATTTTAGTATATTTTAAAATGTTTGTTTTGTCTTTTTAACTTGTATATTGTTTTAATATGTTTGATTTTTCTTTTAACTTACATATTGTTTTAATGTGTTTGTTTTGTATTCTTATCGGAGTGATACACCTGTGTTTTTTTTTAGCAAGTGTATCACTCGTTTGTACTAAGAGCCTATTTGAGCACTCCTGTGGAGTGTCTCAGTTGGGTATTTTATCTCTTTTTTATCGATTATTTTATATTTATACCGGTTATTATTTTGTGTATTTGCCTGTATATTCTGCAGGTAAATCACTATGTGTCTCCCCTATGGGTATTTTACTAGGTTTTAATATATTTCAAGGCCCTAATGACCTCAATCTGTCGATGGGCCTCAAAACCCCAATAATAATAATAATAATAACACCTGGACATGGGTTTAAAGCCCAGGACCTTTGATTTAGTACGCCAATGTAATAACCACTGAGCTGTCCAGGAGTCATCCCGTACTTCGGGTAATTCTTCATTCATATTTTAAGTCAGAGTCTGTGATGGACATGCGTAAACTGTCAGTTATATATATGAGTGATCAATTGAGATCACGAGCCATCAGGTAACGCAACCACCTTCGACTCGGAAGAGCTGTATGCTGTCAATAATACAATTATAGCTGTACAATGAGCATATCATGATGGATTAAATATCCAAGCTATTTTAATGGTTATTTACTGTTATAGCCTCTTATAAATATCATTATTGGAAGCATAACGACCTCCGAGTTGAAGATGGCTGCGTTATCTGATAGCTCGTGAATTAATTGATCCTTCATATGTAGCTGACGATTTTCGCACGTCCATAACAGACTCTGCCTTGAAATATAAGTGAAGAATGACCCTTAAGACGGGACTACTCTGGATAGCTGAGTGGTTAGATAATTGACTTACTGAGTAAAAATTCCCGGGTTCGATTCCCACGTCTATGTGTCGTTCTTCAATTTAAGAATATGATATATAGCGCTATAATGTCTGTATTTGATACTACCTCCAACTTCTTGATATGACAAGCTTTCTTCTTATGAGCTATTACGTCACTAATTTCAACCTATTCGGAAATAGGTATTATTTACTTAGTTAAACTATATTATCAATAAAAAGTGTTCTCAAACGATTCTTGTACGTAATACTTTCCTAAGGATTACTTTATAGTTGGCATTTTCATAACTCATTTAAATAACAAAATATATTAATAAAACTATTATGTTTATTGTTTTGCAGTTGTGGCAACAAGATATATTATTGTACATGAAATAATAAATTATTGTATTCAAACTTGTATCTTGTTGTAACTGGTCCCCCCAAAATAATAAATGTTTTTTATAACTTAATGAAAGAACTATACACAATAATTTATTAGTTTCAAAACAAAACGTTTTTATTTAGCAAACAGCTCATGAACACAACCGAAGACGGGTTTGTATGACGTAACCAACCGCCCTTGTTTCGTTTGGTTTGCCATATTAATTTAAAAATAGAACGCAGCATTTTAGAAGCTTTCGTTTTAAAAGGATTTTTAAGTGAACCACGGAAGCCACTCCGACAACAAAAAAAGTCCAAACGATTATATTTATGAGTATGTGTTTCAATAATGTAAACACTGATAAAAGAGAAACATATATAAATAAACAATTGTTTGTTTTGAAAGTTTTTACTGCCGAAATTGACAACTCAACGTATGATGGTCTTAATGTGTTAGTTTAGAGTATATCCATAAGCTTATTTAAAATATTCTTGTCGCTAATTTGGAATTTATCACCATTTTGTCTAAAGTCTCACTGTGGGGTAAAAGAGGGTAGAAATGCAAGGGGTAAGATCGGGTACTACCCGGTTTTACCCCAAGAATAATTTGTTTGTAGAGATTACATTTGTATATTATTTTCCTTAAAATTATTCATAGAAGTTTTTAAGATAAAGCAAAATTTTATTTATTGAAACATTTATTAATTTGTCAGAGAGTTTGACCAGGGTTTTAACATAAATATATTTTTTAAAGCATTTAAAATAAAAATAGCAAACATTTATGGTTACCTATATTCCTTTCAACTTGTTTTTTATAGGTTTGTAAAAAAAAAGCAACCCTGCCAATAAACTATATTGTCACGTCCACTCGACAGTCGTGATCTGAAGATAGCAAAAATTATTATTAGCAACACGTCTTACTACCCGTTCGGGTTATACGCACTTACACTAATGTGTAATGGTAGGGTGATTGTGAGATGAAATGAAGGAGCTACAGTTTAACGTTTAACATTTTTTCTTTAATTTATGTCCCTATGTAAAACTATTTAATCATTCAAATATTTATAATTGTTCACTTTTGTTAATGATTTGATTAATTTTAGCTATTTTATTGTTTTAGTAATCATATTTTATCTGAATGATTGTTTATTAACGTCAATTTTCTTTTCATTTTAACACGTTTTAACTTTTTTCTTACAAATAAATATATTTCTATAGGATAAAATTAATTTCCTTTATTAACACATTCATAGATATCCAATATTTGCTTTTTTAATATATTTTCTACTTTTTTATACAGTAATTCAACTAACTAATGATGTTACATAACATTTTTTTGACCCCTTATTGTGAAGTATAGCTAAATGTGAAGCAATAAGTTAAATACATCTTTTTTAAATTTATTATTTACTATCACTTATTTTTTTAATCTCCTTATAAAATTATAATGTTATTAAAAAATGACAATATGTCACTGAATCTCTGACAGCTGTCAAAAACACATAGAATCAAAAGTGACGGTTGGAGAACTCATTTCTCGAGATATAGTATATTTTAGAACAGCCAGATAACGTTATTCCTGGGATGACCCGACATAAGCCCGGTGTATTCGTGTGTATATCAATGATTCTGTCCCAGTACTCTTTGTTTCAATTCACAGCTTACCCCCCTCTTCCCTCACCTTCTGTGGCTGATCTCTATGTCCCTCCTCGAGGTTCGAGGGTTGATACCAACGAACTTAGACACTAACCCCCCTCCCCCAAACAGACCCCGACCCTTACCATATTCTTCGGTGTGGGAGATTTGATAATTGAGTTGAACCAAACTTCCCTTCAACACATCATCTTGATCTTTATTCAATTAGCTCTACTCTGCAGGTTCTATTCTTGAAACTCCTTTACTCACTCGGTAAGACTCGAGATAAGCTCTCCAAGCGTGTACACTCCTTTTACCATGAAATGCACCATTACTCTTCTGTCTTATCATTATTATTATTATTATTATTATTATTATTAGCACTGCGTCTTACTACCCGTTCAGTTAATACGCACTTAAGCTAATTTGTAATGGTAGGGTGATTGTGAGATTAAATGGAGGACCTACAGTTTAACGTGGGATCCGAACCACGGTGCAGGCCTGACGTTCCACACATTCGCAAGTTGTGATTAATACACGTCTTGTCAGAGGTTGAAGGAAAGGTTCGTCAATCATATAAATCTTTGCCGGTATTGAGGATTGAACCCCGAACCCACCAAACACAGAAGTCTGACACCTTACCCCTAGACCACCAGGTCACTGACTTCTGTCTTATCAGCTACACTATAGTGGGAACAGGAAAATTAAAACTTTCAATAATCCAATTTTTTTTATAAGAAGACCCTCATCTGACAGCTAGAACAATTACTAGAACTACTTTCAAATACTAACACGTCAAGTCAAGTGATCGGAAGCCGCCACTTATGATAAATATCATTACCTATGGCAAAATGTTATCAGTGTTGACATATGTTTGTATTTTCTAAAAGGATATTCCTACTATATTAGACTAGAGATAAATTGGTCAACTTCTTCTCAAAGGTGTCATGAGATACAGGAACTATATTGGTCTACCTTTATTACCTATCAGATAAAAATATATACGGGGTGACACTCACACCATCCCAACAAGAAAACTCTCGGCCCAAGTGCCACACCCACCCACACTAGAAGAAAACTAGCGACGAAATGCCTTGAGACCTACTTCCTGTCTTTCAACCTGTTGGCTCTGGAAACCTCATCCTGTCACCTCTGCCCGGTGACCAATCAGAACACAGCTAGAATCGAACAATGAAAAACTGACCATACAGACGGCACAACAAATGTCATTTCAAGAATTCCACCTTTATATGGAATTCCTGAAAGCAAAGGATGCTCTTCATCCTGCAATTTGCTGCCAAACAATATCCCCAGACTGGCTATTTCGAGATTATTACAGGCATTGACATTCCTTTTACTTTCTCCCTTATTGCTTGCAACAGGATCTATTTCTAATTCTAGCTTAAATTATATAAGACCCTGTTTCATGACCCGATGAACTGAAAGTTGAAGGCTATGAAGAAAAAAATATCATCTCGGTGGGTGGAGCCTAAATTCTGTAAACTGCTAGGGAAGGAGTTAAAACTGTTTAGGTGGGGTCCTTGAGTGTCAATCATTACCTAACTCACCCCCTTTGTCCAAGTGAGGTGAGGAAGGTAACCAGCCTAGTTGGGAGGGCAGGTGGGAGAATATTTACGTTAGTATCGTGTACTATATATATATATAGTACACGATACTAACGTAAATATTCTCGTAACGTAAATATATATATATATATATATATTATTAGCACCGCGTCTTACTACCCGTCCGGGCTATACGCACTTACGCTAATGTGTAATGGCAGGGTAATAGCGAGATTAAATGGAGGACCTACAGTTTAACGTGGAATCCGAACCACGGTAGAGGCCTGGCATTCCTCACATTCACAAGTTGTGATTAATACATGTCTTGTCAGAGGTGAAGGAAGGGTTTGGCAATCAGATTAATCTGTGCCGGGACCGAGGGTTGAACCCTGGACCCCCAGCACAGAGGTCTGACACCTTACCCCTAGACCACAAGGTCACCGACTATTATGTATATAAATTTAGGGTTAATATAATTTGTAACAAAACCACAAGACATGATTTTATAATTTAAGGAGAGAATATTTTAAAAATTAAAGTAAGGCTCATATATTTAAAATATTTAAATTTTGGAGAATATCATTAATATTTTGGTTTAAAAAATAAACTAAATTGTTTGTTAGAAATTAAAAAAACAAATTTCAGATAAAGTAACATTAAAATATTAACTTTTAAATAACGCGATAAGTCGTAGTAAAATTCTTCAATTTTATATTCCTTATGTAGAGTTTTAAAACATTCATTGAAAGGAGTGTCAAGATTTAGTTTTGTTTTTAATATCATTTATTACCTGCTTACCTCAAGTGCAGTTAATTATTCTGACCTTGACACAACTCGATATATTATGTTTCTTCCCTCATTTTAAATAAAAAAAAGTTTTAATTTGTGTATCTTAAACTTTTGCAATGAGGTGTACTTGAGACAGTCTTATACTAAGCTAGTCTTATACCAACTCTTACCATCGTTCTATGCCTTCTTTATCTATCTACCCGGTTAAATTCAACAATCATCTTGCTCAATTGCGTACCTATACATTATTCCACTGGCCATATATGTGTGCACTACCCTCATGTTTGAGTTCTTCCAAGGCCGTAGCCGGGAGGGGGAGGAAGGTTGGGGGTTCAATCCCCCCGCGAAATTTTGCGAACAAAATATATATGGCTTTATTTATAGTTCAAACAATATCAAAATTAAGATACAAATACAAATTAGGGGGCTGTGTTACCATAAAATACACTTCAGAGATCTTCTAGAGGTGTTAAATACATATAAATTTTCATAGCCTTAGGTATTTTGGGGGTTATTTTACAATAATAAAAAAAATACTTCAAAGAGCTTCAAAAAGTGTTTAACATTTTGAAACTTTCCAATTCTGGGGCAGCTAGGGGATTATTTTACCATAAAAAATTTCACTTCTGAGAGCTTCTAAAACTGTTTATAATTTTTTCTAACTTCCAGCAATCGGGGGATGCGCCCCCCAACCCGCCCCCCCTTAAATTATTGACTGACTACGGCCTTGGGTTCTTCTTAAACTCCCCCCCCCCCGCTACCCATTACTCCATCTTCAATTTTCTGAACAATATATACATAAGTAAAGAAAGAAATATAATAATAAAAACAAGGAGCAATCCATTATTAGATCCAGAGTAGAGCACAGAAATAGCCGTATACAACAAGCTTGAAATCCCAAAGCGTATAAATCAGTCAAGTTCAGCTATTTACTAAAAGATCGGGCTGGGCTATACAATTTGAGCAGTTTTCGGCCTCTAATATTTTCATTACATTTATGATTCAGCTAATTTATAATATATCCCTATAAGGAAAACCTCTTTTCGCTTTACGAGGTAAATGTATTATATTTGGAATAAGGTACAGGAAATGTGGATCGAACCATACGAAAGGAAGGAACACAATATGGCTTGTGTAATGAAAAGAAGAACACAGTTAACACTTTGCATTGGTGTCATTATAAAAAGAGGTGATGACAGCCTCTTGAAGAAAATAGATCGTTACCGTCCAATCCCCCGACCTAGGTTTCATTCTACCGGAAGTCGTCAGGAGCGAGTGTGAAACGTGCAACGCAATTTCCGTTGGGATAGAAAGGGGAGGGGGGGAGGCCACGAGAAAAGGCCAGTATTTTTTTTTAAAGTTTTTATGGCTAAACATTTTTTAGACCAAAATAAATAAATTATTGCTCCAGTACGAACATAGAATATAATTTTCTTCAAAATTTCTTGAATATCTGTCAAGGGTGTTCTGGAATTTAATTTCATTTATAGGGTGACCTGGCGGTCTAGGGGTAAGGTGTCAGACTTCTGTGCTGGCAGCCGGGGTTCAATCCTCGGTCCCGGCACAGATTTATCTGATTACCAAACCCTTCCTTCACCTCTGACGAGACATCTTGTGAATGTGAGGAATGCCAGGCCTCCACCGTGGTTCGGATTCCACGTTAAACTGTAGGTCCTTCATTTCATCTCAAAATCACCCTACCATTACACATTAGCGTAAGTGCGTATAACCCGAACGGGTAGTAAGACGCGGTACTACTACTACTACTACTACTACTACTACTAATAATAATAATTTCATTTATAAAGTTTGTCATCCAATGCTGCTATGCTCATGACAGATATTCAACAACTGTTGATATCACCATATCAAGAAAATTAAATTATATGTTTGTACATGCGCAATATTTTATTTATTTTGGCAACAAAAGTTACGCCATAAAAACAGCAAAAATACTGGCCTCTTCTCGTGTCCCCTTTCATCCCACATTAAAGAGGAAATCAAAAAACACAAAAGGGAGAGAAAGGAAATTTTTAAAGAGTAACATTTTGACAGCTAGTTTGTCATCTTGTATCTTTCTAGCTCAGTGGTCTCAAACTCGCGGCCCGCGTAAATGAATAGAAACTAAAAATAAATTACCCTTTTTTTTCAAGTATATTGCAATATAGTAAACATAATTTAAACATAGTAATGCTTTGCAAAGCCATCCTCTTCATAGGTAGAAAGTTTATTTGTGAAGAGTGCAACAGTATTAAACATGCCAATTGTTATGACAAAAGGAATAAGAAAAATGTTCTTGTGTCTTCCCCCGACATACTGTATACGAGTCCAAAAGGATTTCAATAGGTGGTTTGAATGTTTCAAATAATACATGGGAAATATTTTAAATACACTCAAGTCAACATTGTCCTATGACGCTGACAACGCACTTGAATCATGCACAATCTCACCAAAGGAATAGGTTAAGTGACCTTCATTTATGCTCACTTGTAAAAGTAGCATGTTCAAAGGACATTCCAAATATCGACAAGCTAGTGAGAAAAAACCGGGCACAAGTTTATGGTTATAAAATGTATAATCCATTCACGGTAGGAATTACTCACTGAAAGGTCTTTTGTCCTACCAATATCCTACTATATAATAGATTTCTGGTAGGGAAAAGGGCCTTTCAGAAAACAATTCCTACGGTGAACGGACTTTAATATTTTCTTCATAGTGTCTGTTTGGTAAAATTTTAATTCTTTTAAAATGTAAGTGATAAAATGATAATATATTGTTATATAGAAATTATTGTTTTCATTGATACAATGTTATTTAAATAAAAGTAACTGACGAACCAATAGTTTTTTTACTCTTTACCGACAATTAGAAATAATATCCCACTCTAGTGCAAAGGCATTAGTGTAGTTCTGTAAATTTGATATTTATTCGTAAGAAATTCACGTGACCCCGCCCCCCCCTAAGTTCCTTCAAAACTTGAAAGTGGCCCTGTTAAGGGTCTGAATTTGAGACCACTGTTATATCCAATGCATGTGGGTAAAAAAGGGAGAAGGGATTCTGTTCATGAAAAGAGAAGGAAACAGGCTAGAATAGAAACCTTGCTGACAATTTCAAAAGTCAAACAATAAGGATGTTTTAATATTTAGGTGGAGGGTGGGTGGAGGGGGGCAGGGGTGCTCTTAAGAAAGTGCACTGGAAACTCTTTCTTGAAGAACCACACGGGTAAACAGGGCCCAAAACAAAGATGATTATGGTTGGTTAGTGACAGAGTAAATATATCAACATTCAAATGTGTGTATATATATATAAACTTACAATATAGCGACAGTAGAAATGTTTGGGATATATTAAGACATTAAGTAATAAATTAACACGATTAATTTGTTGGACAATTAGATGTATATTTTCTAATTATAATCCATACATAAACTTATTTTATGTAACTGAGCTTACTTACATAATTATTATAAGCTCTGTATATAGTTAAAAAACATTGAACACACAATATTTCTAAAATAGGTAACATCATTAGAATTCTAATCTTATGTAACAAGTTGTTCTAATTTAAAATTGTTAGGATTTCAAACTGTCGAAACTTGGATATTAGAGAGAAATATTTTTAAAACTTTGAGTAGTTCTAGATTAATGAGAAAAATATTTAATAACAAATTAAGGATACAAGATAATGGTTAAAAGAGGTTTCTGTCATATTTAAATTAATAAAAAAAAATTGCTTGGTTCCTTACGGAGTTTGAGATATATAAAAGTCTTCTTGGAATATTGGTATAGTGTGACTTCCCCCTTTTTTACTGTATCCTTCAAATACATGACCAATAGCCAATAGCTCACTGACAGCTCACAGCTGACTTATGACAGTCAACATTTAGGTATATACCTAAATTTTGACTGTCAAAAGTGACAGATGCTAAACACATGTTTTTGCAGACCATCTGGTTCGGCGTAGGGATACGTAATTTGGTCTGGTAACTTTTTAAAGCTGTCAACAAATACCTCAAATAGATTTACAGGAGGTGTACTTGAAAGACAGTGACATGTATTTGGAAGTGTTTCAGACTGAGGTGGAGTACTTGAAAGACAGTGACATGTATTTGAAAGTGTTTCAGATTGTAGGTGGAGTACTTGAAAGACAGTAACATGTATTTGAAAGTGTTTCAGATTGAGGTGGAGTACTTGAAAGACAGTGACATGTATTTGGAAGTGTTTCAGACCGAGGTGGAGTACTTGAAAGACAGTAACATGTATTTGGAAGGGTTTCAGATTGAGGTGGAGTACTTGAAAGACAGTGACATGTATTTGGAAGTGTTTCAGATTGAGGTGGAGTACTTGAAAGACAGTAACATGTATTTGAAAGTGTTTCAGATTGAGGTGGAGTACTTGAAAGACAGTGACATGTATTTGAAAGTGTTTCAGATTGAGGTGGAGTACTTGAAAGACAGTGACATGTATTTGGAAGTGTTTCAGACTGAGGTGGAGTACTTGAAAGACAGTAACATGTATTTGGAAGTGTTTCAGATTGAGGTGGAGTACTCGAAAGACAGTGACATGTATTTGGAGGTGTATCAGACTAAGTCGAGGAAATATTTAGAATACTTGGAGGTGCATCAGACTTTTATGGACAGACACAGGTAGTTGGAGGGGTATCAGATTGAGGTGGCGTAACTAAAGTACAATTACATATGTTTGGAGGTGTAGTGTTCTGAGGTGGACTAATTACAGGTGTATCATACTGAGGTGTGGAATTAGGAAAACAATTACACGTGAATGGTGTGTCGGGCTGGGACGGATAGCTCGAAGCACAGTAACACGTGTTTGTATTAACTGGAGGCATATCAGACTGAGGTGGATAGCTTGGAGGATAGTAATAAGTATTTGAATTACCTTGAGGCATGTCAGATTGGGCAAAATAACTTGGATAGCTGTAATAAGTATTTGGAGTATTTGGAGGTCTGTCACACTGAGGTGAGAAATTTATAGGATAAGGAGGAGTATCTGAGTAAGGAGGCATAGTTGAACAGCAGGTTGTCTTAGGAGGTGGGTTGTAACCAGGAAATACACATCTGTTTCGTAAACAAGGAGGGGTAGGGTATTTTGTGGGAAAATATTTTATTGGGAAATTGGGTTTAGCACCAACATAAGGAAGGTTTGGCAGATTAGCTTGATATGATAAACCAAGAGATGATCTAGGTAAAGATGACAGTCTTTGGGAGTTAATCCATCCTTCCAAATACTGCGCTAAGGATGTGGTGACCAATATTGAAGTTAGCAACAGGGCCTGAAAAAAAAATCAACATTTTAGGAAAATACATTTTTTTTGGAGTTGAGCAAGATAAGAAAAATACCAACACAAAATCGTATTTATTTCGTGTTTACTTTCGCAACCCCTTAGAAAGAAAAGTATTGTAATTATATTAAAAAAATTAAACTCGAGATTTCGATAAATGCCCACGTTTAATGACCCCGTGAAACAGAAATATATTTTTACGACGCCGTCAGCCGAAACCATTTTGCAGTTTGGGTTAAAACTTGGTATCTGGGGGTCTTCATAAAATCCCCTGTAGGGGTTTTTGAAATTAGATATCCAAACCCAGAATCAAGGGTAGTTAAATGAGGGGTAAAGTTCTATAAAATATATTTGCTAAAAATTCGCTTTAATGATTTTGATTACATTTAGTATCTTGAGAGTGTTTAACATTACAAACAAAATGGCAACTCTCATTTTCGCATGAAAAATGATTTTTAGGGCACGTTAGAGAAGCAGAAATGTTCCATTTTTATCATGAGTTACATCAAAAGTTATTTGAGATAAGTAATAGCTTATCATTTAACAATATTTTAATTTGGAATATATTTTTATAAAATCAATAGTTTCTTAGATATGATCAAATATATATATGGGATGCTTAAACATATGAAATTGATTGATATGCTCTTTGGTGGACAGAGATGCTGGTTTTTTCTCTATATTTCTGTATCAGTGTATATTATTAAATTTATGCTATTTGATGGAGTGTTTCTGAAATAATGTATCATATTTCGTTTCACAAATCTTACGAGTTATTAGTAAAATTCTCTATTTTAAGATTAAAGAGAAAGAAAGTCTGTGTGGTGCACCGTACTAATTATGTTTATTACATGTTTCTTTCAATTTGTTATTGTTACTCGTACAACTAAAAATTTTGATTTAAACTAATAATACAAAAATTATGATTAATGAAATGTAACAACTTGGAATTGTATAAATTTTGACACTTATAAAACAAACAGTCCACATATGTCTACCAGAGGTTAGTTTAGGCAATCCGCCATTTGGGGATAGATATTGACTGAATTCTTTTGAGTGATAATGACGGATTTGAGGTTTTTTCAGTGAATATAATTCAAGATTTTCACTATAGGATAGGTTTTAATAATATCTGAATGGATACAATTCTTATTTGATTATTTACAAAATTTTATAGGACTGTTTGACTGTATAGTACTAGTGGATATTAAATAAGACGTGTCATAATTGATACAATTCCTAATTAACACTTTTCAGGGTTCATAAACGCTGAATTATTCGTTTATAATCCAAACATTAATTGTATCGATTCAGACGTTTCTCCAGCAACCAACTTATAATATAAATCCAAACTTGTTACAATTCCGAGTTGATACTGTTCAATAAACTCCTTTGGGAGAAACAAAATGTATTGATAATGTATATTTAAAAATAATAATTAGTTAATATTTATGAAATTGACATTAGCAATGGACGCTAGCCTTTACTTTTACAACCTTTAATAAGTCCACTGTTAGACCTAATATTCACACTAGCGTCAATTTTATAGATTGCTAGCTGAAGTACTCGGCGTTGCCTGAAGTAAATATATATATATATAATTGGTGTGAATGGAATAGTTAATTTAATAATTTTTTACACCTGTATTATTATTATCATTATTATTATTATTAGCACCGCGTCTTACTACCCGTTCGGGTTATACGCACATAAGCTAATGTGTTAATGGTAGGGTGATTGTGAGATGAAATGGAGGACCTACAGTTTAACGTGGGATCCGAACCACGGTGGAGGCCTGGCACTCCCCACTTTTACACCTGTAATATTATCATAATAGGCCTACAATAAAACTTGTAATAAAAACTATACTGACATATTTGATGCAATAAAAATAAAGATCTTAAACAGATTTATTCTTTCTGGTTTTAATTTCAGTAAAGTCCTTTTTTTAAGGCGGGGATACAGGTAGTACGAGAAAAGGTAAATATTTTTGCAGTTTTTATAGCTAAACCTTTTTTTAACCAAAATAAATAAAACATTGCTCCAGTACAAACATAGAGTATAATTTTCTATTAATGTTGATATCAACAGTTGTTGAATATTTTTCATAACCATTGTGACATTAGATGAGAATTTTTTTAAATTAAGAGAAAAAGTTAAATTTCAGGATACCCTTGACAAATATTACAGAACTGTTGAGGTCACCGTGAAAAGAAAATTAACCTATATATTTGTTCTAAAGTAACATTTGATTTGTTATGGTCAAAAAATATTTTGATATAAAAACGACATGAGTACTTGTCTTATTTCGTGTTTCTTACCCCACATTTAATCAAGAGGGTACATTTTCAGCATTATTAAATAAAATGCTAAATTACTTAATCTTCTTAAACAATACTAATCCGCAGAATTTTTTTATGTTTCATTTTATAGAAATCCCTTCACCAGTACTTACATTGGCGGCTGAAAATACTAATATTATTATTAGCACCACGTCTTACTACCCGTTCGGGCTATACGCACTTACGCTAATGTGTAATGGTAGGCTGATTGTGAGATGAAATACAGTTTAACGTTGTGATTTAATACACGTCTTGTCAGAGGTGAAGGAAGGGTTTGGTAATCAGATAAATCTGTGCCGGGACCGAGGATTGAGCCCCGGACCCCTAGCACAGAAGTCTGAAACCTTACCCCTACACCGCCAGGTCACCCTATGAAAATAGTAGAAACGAATAAGTTATTAATTCTGAAAAAATAATAATTAAGAAGCCAGAAGGTGGTACTTTACAATTAGTAACTTTATCATATCACACATCTCTCTGTTTTTAAATTCCCCCTTTTAGTGTAAGGTGGAAGAGAATTCGTTTTAAGGTAATGGTTTTTTTCTATTTTTATAGCAAACAAAATATTTGGGAAAAAATAAATAACATGTCCCAGCAGATGAAATAAAAACCACTTCAATTCAAGGAAAATGCTGATACTAGCCTTTTGTAAGAAACTATTTTAATCTCGATAGTATCTTATTCTGTCAAATACTAGGATAATATAGGTCAAGGTCACTTTATAAACAATACATCAAAAATGTTTGTAGTATTAAAGTGTAAGCATCAAAATATATCATTTTTAATTATCAAATTCAAATTATTCAATCCATCTAAAATTTTAATTCATATTAAAATTATATATATAAAGATTATATATATATATATATATATATATATATATATATATATATTCTTCTTTGGATCTTAGATTACATTTTGAATACCCGTTTCAAAGACTGAAGGTTCTAAGGCAGGCTGAAAACGGTAATATCGGAGTTTGAAACCTGGTCGGGTCTACTGAAGGTGGTTTTTCCTATATTGTTTCTCACTCTCCTTCTATTAAAATGCGGGTAGATTATCTCTGAAATGCTTACTTCCTTATCCCTGGGCAATTAGAGTAATTACCATATTATATGCGCATAGCCTGAACCGGTAGTAGGCCCTAAGACACGGTGATTAATACAATTTGAATACTTTAATGTTGACATGACGGAATCCATGAAATGTGGTTTAATGTTGAATACCTTCAATGCCAAATTCAATTTTTGTAGGTCAATAGCAAACATTAACACATACTTATAAATTATTATTATTCATTATTATTATTATTATTATTATTAGCACCGCATCTTACTACCCGTTCGGGTTATAAGCACTTACGTTAATGTGTAATGGTAGGGTGATTGTGAGATGAAATGAAGTGACCTACAGTTTAACGTGGGATCCGAACCACGGTGGAGGCCTGGCATTCCACACATTCACAAGATGTCTTTTCAGAGGTGAAGGAAAGGTTTGGTAATCAGGTAAATCTGTGCTGGTACCAAGGATTGAACCCTGGACCCCAGCACAGAAGTCTGACACCTTACCCCTAGACCACCAGGTCACCCGCTATTATTAATCATTATGTTAACTGTGGTTATTAACGTTTAAGTTGATTGGGAAGTTATCAGTAAATTGTCTAAGAGAAAGTGCACCTACAATCGTATCGTGAGGGTAAGGGAAAACCATAGCGTTTAGTCACATATATAATAGATAACCAGTGAACACGGACGAGGTTCGAACCTCAACTTCCCTCTCTCAGGCAATCAAGTATATTGCGAGACTGACACCATATACCACGAGATCACCAGTATGAGGAAATACACAGTAAGGGGGAACAGCCTTGTTCCGGATATGTTATGAATACGTGAAGCGCGTGTTTGACAGAAACGTGTTACCTGTCCATCCACCATTGTTTCTGTGTGGTATGTGATTCCAATCAGAGGACGTTCCTTCCAGACGTTCCACTTCTGCCCCAGGGTCACCGTTGTAGAACGGCGTTAAGCTGATTTTAATGTCGGTGTTCGTGTTCAATCACTTGACGTTCTTCTGAAGACCACCAACTTTAAAAGAAAACTATACAATGAAATTAAGTTTTAATTTCTTTACAAAAATAAAAGACGCTCCATTAGCAGGCATGCCTCTTCTGCGAAGTTCTATCGTTCATTTGACAATGATATAGAAGCTACCCTGTGTTTTATTATGCTATTTTAAACGGACAAGCTGCTTGTTATATATTGTGCACGTGTTTTTTTTAGAAACGTCATTATGACAGAATATAATGTACGTTTACATTAATACTAGGTATACATACGTGTGATATTAGATTTTTTCTTTCCTATCACCGCGTCTTACTTACCAACCGCTCGAGTTATACGCTTATGTACTAATTACGCTAATGGTTTTAGGGACTATAAAGGCTATATTTAGAGGAAGAG
Source organism: Timema shepardi (assembly GCA_902151425.1). Classification (NCBI taxonomy): domain Eukaryota; kingdom Metazoa; phylum Arthropoda; class Insecta; order Phasmatodea; family Timematidae; genus Timema; species Timema shepardi. The sequence continues at coordinate 56,305 of CABFVX010001279.1, read as the reverse complement.
TACCCAAATTTGCGTGGAGGTAAAGTGGAAATTTATTTTGTAAAAAAACTCCTCAGTACACCTGACTGAGATTCGAACCCCGATCTCCCCGCCAGCAACAATCTAGTCTACTGCGGAGTAGCGCGTTTGAACACGTGTCCACTGAAGTGGGTCATGTGGTAGTCTATTAGCTAATTGGAATAATACGAGTTTAGTAAAACTAAAGGGATCTTTGAAACAGTAACGAGTTTTTAAAAATTAGTATTTAAAAATAACTTTTCCATGAAATATTACCACGAATGTGATTAATTGTGAATGTCAGACAAGTTTAGTAAAGTGCAATTTAAATATGAATGAACTTTTTTGCTAGCTATAACGTTACTAAGGCAATTTTTACTTTTTCTTGAGCCTTTTTAGATAAGAGTATTTTGATCGTAAAAAAACAACTGAATTTGATATTTTGATACATTTCCATGTTTCATGACCCCTGAATACGAAAATATGATTTTCGTGATGCCATATGTCTGTCTGTCTTTCTCGGCCTAGAGCTGAAACTATTTTACCACTCGGGCTAAAATTTGGTATCTATGGTTTTCATAGGGTTCCCCCGAGGGATTTTTGGAATTAGATATCTAGCCCCAAAATTAAGGGTAGTTTGCTGAAAGGCAAAAGGAGATAAAATTGATTTTCTCAAAATTCAATCCGATGATTTTTATTACATTTTGTATCTGGGCACTGTTTAACTTTACAAATAAAACTGAAACCCTAAATTTCTCATTAAAATTACTTTAAGAGTAATTTACACTAGTGGAAATTACCAATTTTGATCGTATCCACACAGCTATTTGAAATACGAAATAAATAATCATTTTAAAGTTTTAGTAATATTAAACTAAAAATATTTTATTTATTATACATTTTTATGAAATATATATATATACTATGGAACACTTTAAAAATGTGAAATTTATTGTTATAATCTTTGGTGGACAGAGTTGTTGCTGTTCTTCTTTTCTCAATGTTTCTGTAAGAGTGTATATTATTTCATGTACGATTTTTGTGGAGTGTTTATGAAATAATGTATATTATATAATTTCCCAAATCTTAAGAGTTTTTAGTATATCTCTCTATTTTCAGATAAAAAAAAGAGAGAAATTATGTGCAGTGTACTGTACCATATATTTATTGACAGGAAATACCTTAAAAAATCTACTACTCTCGTGGTTTTACTCATTACATATAACAAACTAGATACTTCATTTTATGATAATGAACCATCCAGAAATTTTAAAACAATGCAGTTACATATAAACACGATTCATTCACAAAATATTTAAACTTAATGAGAGCTGTGAGCTTGTTTGATCGTTAGATTGATTTTCTGCTGTTCTAAAAATATTAAAAAAAATTTAATATCCTTTAAGGCAAGATTTTTACCGCAGTCTAGATGTTAACAACTTACCAACCCAATAATAGTATGCATTTCCTCACTGTATTATTTTACTAATCTTTAAGCTAATATCGTTATTGCTAATTAAAATTGTTCCTAAGCATTTAAACTCATGAACATGTCAAATATGTGTTGTTCGCGGTACTGAGACTTTTTTTTACTCATTTTAATTAGTACTACAAAGTCCCAAATATTTGAGCCCTTATTTTAAATACTCCATAGTGTAATCCATCAAGGCAAGCTTGCTGCCCTTACAGGGCAAATAATATAATATTTAGCACCGCGTCTTACTACCCGTTCGGGTTATACGCTTTAAGTACTAATTACTCTAATGGATTAGGAATTGGAGGAAGTGAACCCGCATTTGCGTGGAGGGAGAGTGGAAAACCATTTAGGAAAAACCACCCCCAGTTAACTCGACCGAGATTCGAACATCGATCTCCCCGTCCTCAGCAGTCGAGCTCAACACGACAAACGCGTTAGCCAACTACGCCACCGAGGCGGGTTACAGGGCAAACGAAGTGTTCTCTACATAATGTATATATTTACAAAATTATTTTTATAATATGTGATTTAATATATTAATTAAATTTTATTCTTCAAAAAATGTGGGTATTCCGTGTAATTCGAATTTTAGGAAGTTCAAGAGGGGCCCGGTCTGGTTCAAATCGAACTATTGAGATACTATTTTATATTATTACTTTCTTTATTTATTACTGAATAATGTTGGAACTTGATATAAACAGGTATCTTCTGATTTTTTTAATGTTGGTTACTAAGTAATTCATTTTTTTTCATAACCGCCTCGATGACCACACGGTCTAAGACGTTACTCTTACAGTAGACTGGAATGCCGACAAGGAGATTGGAGTTCAAATCTCGGATGGGTTTCCTCTGGGAGGTTTTGCCTAAATGGTTTTATACTCTCTCTCCACGCAAATGTGAGTACACTCACCCTAAATTTAACCTTCCTCATCCCTAACCCACTAGCATAAATAGTACAGATACGTATAACCCGAATATATGTTAAGACGTGGTGCTAAAATAAAATCACACAAAATGCTGGTCATAAAAAATTAGAGGCACAACTTAAAAAAAAATCTTTACAATGTTTTAACATTATACTATTTTATTTAGAAAATTAAATCTTAAAAGCTAAGTGCTCAAAGTTAAATAGGGAAATATTGTCATCACAACAAATAATAACTGTTTAAAACAAAATGTTATTATATATTTAATTTTTTTTGTTAACCTTGATTATTACAGAAAATAAAGTCAAAACTTTGAAAAAATATTTTTTTAATTTCATTTATCAATTTTTTATCCAAAATTGACTGAAGTTTATTGTTATAAAATTATCAACAACAAAATATTTTTTTAATTCCAACAGTTTGCGGCACTTCCCTTATACCTGGGACTCCCTTATAAAACACGTCTGTGGGCCGCGAGTTTATAAACCCTGCTCTAGGCCATTCCGATAGAAAGAAAACAGCAAACACATTCTTACTATTTCACCAAATTTATTCAAAATACACATTATTTAAAAAGTTGAAGACAATACATAATATTGCTGATAAACAGATCTTAAAATTTATTCACATACACATATGTAAGAAGTCTATAGATTTTACACAAATAGATAAATATAAATGCATATTTTTATTTACACCTGGTGGTTTATAAGTATTCAGTATAATATGAATTGGTGTGATCTGTAAATGATTATTTTACTCTTTTTTTGTGTGTGCATCGCGTCTTATTGCCCATTCGTGTTATGCTCATGTACTAATTACGATACTGTGTTAGGGATGAGGAAGGTTGAATTTAGAGGAGGTGTACCCGCATTTGTGTCTAGTATATTGCGAGAATGACGCCTTATACAATGTGGCCAATGAAGCAGGTGTGAAAGTCGTAGTACACATAAATCAACGCATAAATATATGAAAATTGTTTTAGTTATTTTTATAGATGTCAATAAAGTTCCTTACAATCTGAATTAGACTGTAATCTTGTTTTCAAAGTATGTAAAATCAACCTTCAAGTCAATTCTAACCTTTTATAAACACATTTATTTTACATTAATGTTGAGGCAAAAGTTTTTATTAAGGCGTGTTCAGACATTAGTAATATTTATGCAATAGTTTGGAGTAGATACAATATTTCATATCTCTTTATAACAGTATGCGGAGATGAATCAAAAATTGAATACTATAAAAATGCTCATCGTAAATACTGTCATTTAGAATAATAATACACTGTATTAAAAGAAAGAAATACGACTAATAAGACAAAAACTTGTTAGTATAATTAGAATATTTAAAAGCAGAGTGGACGAAAACAGACCGACTTTAGTCGCCGAATGGTCTAAGACGTTACTATCTTGCTAGACTGCTGGCCTTCTTATGATGGATCGGCTTTGAATCCTGGCCAGGTCTATTGAGGGTGGTTTTCCTAAATGGTTTTCCACTCGCCTTCCATGGAAGTGCGAATATATTACCTCCAAAATCCTTCCTTCCTTATCCCTACTCTATTAGCGTACTTATAAAATGTGCATAACCTGAACAGGTAGTTATACCTGGTGATAACAAAATCTTGAAATATTTTCCCTCCTTTATTTCCAATACAAAATTAGATGGAAATCATTGTTTCCTAAAAATAAAATAAAAATAGTTCAACCTAGAATATTAATCATGAATCCAAGGTAAATAAACACTACTTTTTTCCATTAATAATCCTTCACAAAAAAAAAATAACGAACGGGAATTGAAACAAAAAAAATATCATTGTTTCGTTCAATGTTTTGTTTATAGTTATTAATTAACCTTAAAAAAATTCATGACACAAGGTGAATAATAATAGAACATAGAATACGAAATATGTCTTCCTAAATATGTTTTAATAATATTGTCAACGTAGCTATACATCATAAAACACAATGCCAATTGTTTAATTTCAGTCATATTATTATATTAGACAGTTTGACTGTAATTTGCCTTCCTAGTGGAAAATATACTTGCAGAGTTGACATTTATTAATTTTAACATTATTATTAGGTATATTATATGTCGAATAAAAGGACCAACAAAATAGAATTCCAAATTTTAATACCGCTGTAGTCTAAAGGTAAGAGCTCCTGGATACATATCAAGAGGCTCCAGGTTCGATCCATGATTTTCTGTAAAGCAAAGGGTCTGCAATGGGGTAGAATCAAACCCGTGAGGACAAATGAGGAGCTAATTGAATTTAAAAATAGTGGCATAGGTCTAGAAAACTGAGATAAACAGCCACAGGGTTAGTTGCGCTGACCACATGACAGCCTATATTCACATAAGTTGACATTATCTTCGCCAACAGATGGTCTGTATGGCGTTATTTTTGGCTGCCCCAATGAAGTTTAGTAAATAGTTTATTCTTTTTTTCTAAGATAAAATGATATCAACAATTCTTGAATATTGGTCATGGACATCACGATTTTTGAACAAGACGTTTACCTTCATTTAAAAAAATGTCTGGCCAGATACAACTATGCTCAGGAAAAATATTCGTGAACATCTGTTGTGATTACCATGTGTGGAAAATTAAACTAAACGTAGGTTATTTATTGAAGTTTTTTTTAAACTTTTGCTCAAAGTGTTTATTTTTGTTATATGAACTGCAAAAATTCTTATCTTAATTCGCATTCCCTTATACCCCACCTTAAGAGCATGATAGGTGCAAAAGGATGCATTCGCAAACGGCTGAGCTAAGATGTAATATGGTCAACAACCAACCAGTATGTTCAGACAGAATCAGACTTGATATTCTGAAGAAACTAGTAAAACACATACTAATATGAGTGCTTACAGATGAATTGGTCCCTTCCAGGTGATATTTAAGGAGATTGTAACCGCCATATCCTTTCACAACCCCTCAACTCCACTATGGCTGCTTCCTTTAATTTTAGCTACCCATCATTTCACTCTATGTACACTCTGTTTACCCTGAAAGGAAGCAGTCTCTCCTGACCACCATGTTTCTAGGTTATAAGCTATACCATAGTGGAAACTTGAAAGGTAAGATTGCTACCTTTCAGGGTAAACGAAGCGTACGTGGATTGACCTTTAGCTCAGTGCAACGTCCAACGTGTTCCTAAGCTGTATTATTTTGTGAAACAATTGTACGTACATTATTGTGTTTATTTCTATGTGAGTACAAAGAGAAACCAAGGCCGTAGACAAGGGGTATTTTGGGGGTTCAAACCCCCAGCGAAATTTTATGAACAAAATATATATGGCTTTATTTATAGTTCAAACAATATCAAAATTAAGATAAAATACAAATTAGGGGGCTGTGTTACTATAAAAAAGCACTTCAGAGAGCTTCTAGAGATGTTAAATATTTAGAAATTTTCATAACCTTCGGCATTTAAGGGGTTATTATACCATAAAAAAACACTTCACAGAGTTTCAAAAAGTGTTTAATATTTAGAAATTTTCCAAGCCTTCAGCAGCTAGGGGGTTGTTTTACCATGAAAACCAACCACTTCAGAGAGCTTTTAGCATTGTTTATCATTTAGAATTTTTTCTAACTTCCAGCAATTTGGGGATGTGCCCACCAACCCCCACCCCCCTGAAATTATTTGCTGGCTACAGCCTTGAGGGAAACATAATTACTAGAGAGTTTAGGACGAAGAAGGAAAGGGGTGGTCAGTCAAAATTTGGACAGGGTGATAACATCTGTAAGAATCTTCTCTGCGCTACCTCGGTGTTATGGCAGTCCTAAGTAAAAGGGACCTAAACAAATCAATGTAAATTATCTATATTAGCCCCACTATGGGTTGTAACCAGTAGCCACAAGTTTCTGTAAAAAAAAGAGTGAAGTAACGACAGTCGAATAGCTGAGAAAGTACATTAATTAAAATAAACACCATGTTATACTTTACCAATTGCTAAGAAAATTGGAGAAAATGAAGAAATATTGGAGAAAATATTTTTCAAAAATAGTCATTTTATCTTTTATACAAAGTGTGTATCTGTATGAAGTTATTGGATGTGCAGATGTAAAGATGATTTGGACAAATTATTCGTGAACGAATGCTTACATTTTAGTTGTTACTTATCAAGCTTATAAAAGTTGTAAGATATCGCTTACACTGGATATCATCGCTGAGGTGACTGTATGGTTACTTTTGGGAAACAGCATTGTCATTTTCTCGTTTTCATATGGTCAATCTCTGCTCAAATATAATACAAGTTTGGCAACGCTGGTTAGTCAAGGTTTCCAGTAGCTCCTTCTTACAACAGCACACCGCTTTCAGACATAACTGAGAGCGAGGAGATTTGGTAACAGTTAACTGATAGAAAGCGAAGATAAAATTTTTCTCCGTAATACATGAAGTTCCCTCAGCCATGATAATGGGTGTAAGAAATGAGTGCTTTCTTAAAGAATAAATATCTGGCAGTCTGAAATTCTTTAAAGGTGTTTCAATGCATACCAGCCTTCAATTATAACACGAGAAAATATTTTTTTTTCAATAAAAATTATTAATACATACTTGTGGCAAATTTCCTCAAACATTTATTAAATGGCATAACCTTGCTTAATAAAGAATCCAAACTTGTGCAAATAATTGGTTATGCTGTGACAATAGAAATCTTAGTTAATTAGAAAGCTAGTTGAACCATTTTTTCCAGTCACAGCTCCTCCCTCCTCAATGTACCTGTTATATATCACTCCAGCCACAACTCCTCCCTCCTCAAGGTCCCCGCTATATATCACTCCAGTCACAACTCCTCCCTCCTCAAGGTCCCCGCTATATATCACTCCAGTCACAACTCCTCCCTCCTCAAGGTCCCCGCTATATATCACTCCAGTCACAACTCCTCCCTCCTCAAGGTCCCCGCTATATATCACTCCAGTCACAACTCCTCCCTCCTCAAGGTCCCCGCTATATATCACTCCAGTCACAACTCCTCCCTCCTCAAGGTCCCCGCTATATATCACTCCAGTTACAACTCCTCCCTCCTCAAGGTCCCCGCTATATATCACTCCAGTCACAACTCCTCCCTCCTCAAGGTCCCCGTTATATATCACTCCAGTCACAACTCCTCCCTCCTCAAGGTCCCTGTTATATATCACTCCAGTCACAACTCCTCCCTCCTCAAGGTCCCCGCTATATATCACTCCAGTCACAACTCCTCCCTCCTCAAGGTCCCCGCTATATATCACTCCAGTCACAACAACGCCCTCTTCAAGGGCACCTCGGCTGGTCCCGCAACCCACAGCTTGCCAGGCACCGTCCCCTTGGTGCTCGGCCAGGGCTGGTGACTGTCGGCCACCGAGACGCCGGTGAGTTCCCCGCGGGGCTCCCAGTGCTTGCCTGGGGGCAGGTCCTGCTCCACTCCTCTATCCGGTCTCGGGCGCGTGGTACCAGGGACTGGTAGGGGGTGACTGGAGCCCCGCTTGGTCCACTGAACCACCGCCACCACCAGCTTCAGGCAGTAGTACACCAGTTCCACCCCGCTGAGGAGACTTACACCGAGGAACAGACCCACGATACCACCGAACGACACTGAAACAATAATCATCTTTAATATCGGTCACAGACAAGGTATACACCAGACCCACAGCCTTAAGATTAAAATGGTTGCGATCATTGGGAAAGCTTGAGTACCTCAACACTAGGATCGCTACGGGCAGTCCACAGCGCTAACATCGCTATCAAACGGGAATTTTTAAAATAATTTAATTTTAAAGATGATTTTACTAAAGATAAGACCAAAATTGACTTCTAATGTAAAAAAAAAATATTTTCACAAAACTAGGTTCAGGTAGTGGCCACACCTACTCCCCATAAACCAATCCCCTAAATGAGCTTACTCAGACTGCAAATTAAAAAAGAAAACGTAAAATACAATGGCCCTTTTTTTTTGTTCAAGCAAATGTTTGCGAATTGTTTGGTTGTAAGCAATCTTCAAATATCGTCGACTTGTTTTTTTTTAGTACAGGTTATTACTACCCGTTCAAATTATACTCTTATATACTAATTACGTAGACAAGGTATACACAAGACCCACACCATTTTAGAATATACCACCCTAAGTACACCCGACCTAGATTCGAACCTCGATCTCCCTGTCGTCGGAAATGTAGTTTACTGTGAGAGTAGCGCGTTCGATCACCCGGCGACAGAAGCGGGTCTCTTCTCATATTAATCCCAACAGTTGTTGATTATATGTCGTGAGCATTTGATGAAAAACTTTTAAATGAAGATGAAAAGTTATCCTCAAATTTCAGGAAAACCTTGAAAGATATTCATGTGTATAAAATTAAACTCTATGTTTCTACTGGAGTAATATTTAATTTATTTTGACCAACAAAAGTCTGCCTTAAAAAGGGCAACAATACAGCCCTTAGCTCGGAGTGTCTACTACCCCACCTTAATTCACTGGTTGCATTATTCCAGCGTCATTTGTCGCTCGTTTCAAGCGACACTTATCGCTCATCTGTCCGCAGCCTCAGTGACTAAAGACTGACCCAGAAGTTGCATCCTGCCGAAGGCGATGTCCTTGGTGTACTTGACAGCCCCCAGGTCCTTGTAGTAAACGTCCAGGTAACCTTTAGCTCCGGTCAGCTGCGAGTTGTAGTTGTCGGAGAGGCTGGCGTCGACCGTATAGGTTGTCTCGTGGCAGGAGGGTAGACAGTCCGAACAGTTGAGGGAGTAGATGGTGTCGAACCCGGGTGTCCCAGGAGGAGGGCTGAACGAGCGCAGGTCCACTGGAACATCAGGGAAGAGGTTATAGCCATGACACACAAATATTCACATTTGTTTTAGTGACTGGAACTACAGTAAAAATACCCTCTTTGGTGGTAGAATATTCTAAAGTATCAATCTCGCAATATACTGGACTGTTGATTATATGTATGTCAGGGTTCGAATCCCGGTTGGGGTGAACTGAGGGTGTTTTTATTCCTGAGTGATTTTCCACTCTCCCCACATGTGTACGTGGTTACACATCCTCTAAATTCGACCTTTCTCTTCCCTGGCACATTAGTGTAATTAATACATATGCCGATTATCTGAACGTGTAGTAAGACACGCTGATAAGAAAACAAAAATACACTAATTATATTCGAATTAATTCGTGATAAAGGTGTTTCAGGTAAATTAAAATTAGGATGGTTAGACCAAGGGGAAAAATTACTATCTAAGATTAAAGACAAATATAATATTAAAGAATCAGTTTCACAATAGACTGGACTACTGAGGATGGGGTGATTTGGATTCAAATTCGGGTCGGTATATTAATTTTTTTTTCTCTAAATGATTTTCCATTCTTTTCTTCACAAAAACCGGGTACATTTCCTATGAAATCTAAATTCCTAACAGATAGCCCATTAGTGTAAATATGCGGCTAGCTCGAACGGGTAGTAAGATGATTTACACAAATAGTAATAAAAACGTAGAATAAAAACTAATAAAATAGATGAAATTAAAAAAAAAAAGTTTAGTTGTTAATTGGATAGGAATGGACAGGAATAACAACCATAGGGACTTACTCAGAGATTGGAGAAGAGCTCACATACTAGTTGAGGTGATTCAGTTGGTTGACTGTTTATTGGTCGGTTGCACGGATGTCAGGAGAAAAATCAGCCAAGTCAGCGCTGAAACTTCAGGTGTCGTTTAATCAAAACTCCGGCTGAAAGGGATACACCGCAGGCCGCGGAATCCCAGGGATCGTCAGACAACGACACCGTCACATCAGACACAGACACATCGACATCCCCATCGAAGACTCCGGTGAAATCAGACGGCGAAGCTCGACGCAGCTTCGAGTCTCCAAGATTGCTTCCCACGCCAGAACTCCTAGCCCAACCGACGTTCGGCTACATCACACGTCTCGCGACACAGGCTCCACGACTGGTGTACGAGACGCGTCACCCAAAAGAGATGACAGCAAACGCAGATCGAGAATGGGAAGCCCGCCTTCAAATGCTGCAAGAGTCGGTCGACACCATGCAGGAGCGATTCGCCGCCATCGCAGAGCGGTTTGGCACAACCGATCGAACTGCTACAACCCCTGGTGCTGGGGAAGCGCCTCCTTTTACAACGGGACACCCAGGGACGTCGAGTGCTGGATCGACGGCGAACGCGTGGGCCTCCCTGGAAACTACAACCACGCCGACTCTTGTGGCTTCCAACGACCAAGCTCTCAAACTCGCGCTCGCAGCCAAAGCAAAGCTAGGAGAGCTTCCACCAGGACGGGACGCGCACGAACTGCGGTTCCTCCTGAACCTCATGGTGGAGTACCTGAACCTTCCGGAGACGACAAGGCAGAAGATACTTCACAGGTTGAACATGGTGTTCATAGCGGTCACCCGATCGTGGAGTGAAGCCATTGCGGTTGCGGGGGACTCGGCAGCAGCTGCCATATACCCACCAGGGTACCAACCGCCACCGCCCATACAACAAGTCATTTACAGGGACCGGCCGGCGCCAAGACCACCACGGGGCCGAGGAAGCAGAGCCAGGAAATAACGAACTTCCTGCAACGCCTCCACGTGGAACTCCGATCGCCGTGGGTGCACGGCCGGAACCCTGGAATGCAGGAGCGTGCCGCCATCTTGGTGACGATAGTATAAAAGCGAGGGGAGGACTCTAATCGGGACTCAGTCGGACAGCGGGAGGACTCCCAACAACGTAATGGCTCGCAGTAAGAGAAGTCCACCATCCCAGGAGAGCATAGAAAGAGTCTACCGTGAAGCGGGTCTGACTCCACCAAGTCCTAGCTACTACGAGGACTGGGCGTGGCTTATCCAGGAAGACATCCAGGAAAACATTCTGGATTACGAATCATTCCGCGAGGAGTCACTGTTTAATGAGGAGATACTCGAGGCAGTCGAGAGGATGGGAAGCCCTGGAATAGACGCTGGCTCTTCGGACGACCTACCTCCAAGTCTGCGCGAGCAAACTGTAATGCTGGGCAGCCCACTGCCCACGTTGACAGAACTACAACAAATATCTGAACAGCCATACGACACAACGCGTGCTGAACACGATACCCTAGCTGAACTCATTAACGAGCTGGGAATCAATATCATCTCAGAAGATGAAGAAGAACTGCCACCGGGGAAGGTCGCTACTAGACCACCAGGACCGAGAGACTCCGCCCCCGAAGACCAGATGGACGACGAAGGAGACGACGGAGGTGGATCACCCTTTCCATCCTTCGGTACGCGGCTGGATGTGCTGCTGGAAGAGGAATCGATCCCCGTCATGAGATTGGAGGACTGTAACTACATCTCTGTGGGAGTACGACCGCTCCGTCGCATTTATTGGAACAATAAATGGCGATTCAACATCTGCGAAGAAGGAGTGGTCTTAGGAAGGCCAACTGAAGCGCCGCACCACTTCCAGAAAACGCATTCATCTCCTCTGATGACTACGATAATAGGAGACTGGATCAAGACTGGCCTGCTCCGGGAAAATGATAGGATAACAGACGCTTTCCCCCTGTGGCCCATCCCAAAATCCAACGGCACAGTACGCGTTATACAGGATTTCAGCGTATGGACTCCGTACATTAACTACCCTCCCTTCAGTCTGAAGACGGCCGGCATCGTCCTTCAAGACATCCCGCCGGCTGCATGGATGTGGAAGATCGACTTAAAGGCCGGGTTTTTCCAAATACCCATCGCCCAGGACTCTCAAAGGTATACGGGCGTATACTATTTGGGAAAGAAGTATTCAGGAACCCGTTTGCCCATGGGACATTCATTAGCACCATCAGTGATGCAGCGAATAGCAGAGGAAGCTATTGCGGCCGTCACGGAAGTGGTCCCCAGCACACGCGGCGTAGCCTACTTGGACGATTGGTTATTCTTCAGCAGGAACAGAGAGGACTTGGAACATATCCCCCATCTCATTGAGACCCTCGGGTTCACTATAAACCACAACAAGTCATCCGAAAGGGCCCAGCAGCGTCTGACGTACCTAGGCCTAGACATCAATACGGTAGACCAGAAACTCACGATGACAGAAGCAGCAACTGCAAGGGCAAGAACCCTCCTGCGTCACGTAAGGGATACGGATGCCAAGGGAAGAGAACGGATAGCAGGGTATTTTTCTTGGATCTCTCATAATCTTCGGTGGCCTCACTATGTTGTCGCGCGTCTTTACCGCGGGATGCCAGCCATGGCAGAGAAGATATTAAAATTCCCCAGATGGACTTCGTGCGCATGGAGACCCCCAGAGGAGCCACCCGTTGACGTATATTCGGATGCCACCCCATGGACCACGGCCAGCCTCGCACCCTACCGCCAGGAGTGCCGAATCCAACGCTTCAGCCGCCCTGAGGAAATTAATAGGGCTGAAACGGCAGCGGCGCTCCTGACATGGTTGTGGGAACACCAGTCAACCGGAAGCAAGACCATCCGGCTCGGCACCGACAATTCCACCGTGTTTTACAACACAGTTCGGGGCCGAGGACTGGTGTTCGCGGCAAGTGACATGTGCAACCTGCACTTCCTTGTCGCCCACACCTTACGAGGGTGCGCCTGGGAGGCGTTCTGGGTGGCCTCCGAGAATAACCCAGCGGATCGGCCCTCCAGGGAGGAACTGCGCCATATTATGGAGGAAGAAGGCCCCACCGCTGCCATCCTAGATTGGAGAGAGATACCTACGGAGCCGATAGATTTACTGTACCGGTAGTTACATTGTATATATGTATATGGCTATTTATGTTTTTATCTTACCATGTTCTGTATCCCATGTTTAAAAGGTTTTTGTGTAATAAAGGAGGGGCTAGCCTAGCCCGGGACTCCTCTCGCTTTTCGGCGAGTCCCTACGGGACCTTCCCTTGCTTTTGTACCGTCGCCGCCATCTTGGTGACGATAGTATAAAAGCGAGGGGAGGACTCTAATCGGGACTCAGTCGGACAGCGGGAGGACTCCCAACAACCAAGTTTTGTTAGAGTTTACTTCTCACATAACATTTGATTAAGAATGATTTTGATACAGATTTTAAAACCTGACAACTTTTGATAGATTTTTATCACAAACATTTTTTTTAAACGACGCATATTACTACTTGTCCGGGCTATACGCATTTTTAAGTAAGCTAATATGTGTGTCTTCGGCTTAGTTCTGTATCATAGAGAGCAGTTATTCTAAGAATATGGCAGGAAGGCTGTTATCTGACCGTTACAACAGTCACTCATAAACCCATACGCCAAGCCTTGTGATGTACAGCATTAGATTTTGATATATCAATAACTATGAAATTAGAGGTGCAATATAGTTGAAGGAAAACCTCCAAAATTGGCCTCAAAACTGTTTTTGATATATAAATAATCTTTCCCACCATATTTTTACAATTCGTTCATTCAATTTTTATCATTTTTATTCAATAAAGGCATAAAAAAAGACTTCCATACATTACCCTAATCGAATTGCTTTTATAATCATTCAAATTTAAAAATGTACACAAGGGAAGGACCCCAAGTATCCCCATTCTATTAAACTCTACCCCTTTTCCCCCACTTCCGAAGAGCTTTCAGAGCCCCTGTTATCATATTTTTTTTTGATTAAATTACCGAGCTATGATATTTGATAATTACGGTTATAGCCGCATCTAAATGCCATATTCTTTAAATTTAAAAACTATAATTGAACACGCGAATTGAACCCGGGAGTTTTGGTTTGTTATATTTAGATTCAGCTATAACCGTAATTATCAAACATAATAGTTTGGATATTTAATACACCGTGATATGCGCATTCGTACAGTTGTAAATGTACTATTGGCAACATAAGGCCCTACCGAGTCCAAAATGGCTCTGTTATCTGATAACTCGTGATCTTAATTGATATCACATTTGTAGCTGACGATTTCCACACGTCCATCACAGAATCTGCCTTAAAATATGAGTGGAGAATTACCCTGAGTACAAATATTTTTTTGATAACTCAGTGGTCAGATCATTAGTGTATAAGAAAGAACAAAGGTCCCGGTTTCAATTCCCGTATCTAGGCATCATTTTTCAGTTTGAAAAATATGAAAAAAAAAATGTAAACATTAAAATCACAGGTTAACAAAATATTCTGTTTGTGTGGGAGATAATAATTAAATGAATGCTTACGGTTTATGAAAGCCAAACACCAAAGCTGACTTAGCTTGCACGCTGGTATTCCACCTGAAAAAAAAAACACAACAAAATTACTAGTACGTTAATGCATAATTTCCACAATATAACATAGCTTAACCCTAGCAATCCTAAAGGGGAGGTGGGTTCGCCAAGCTCACGCATCAATCTTTTATAATTCTAACCCACTCATCTGAATCTGAATGAAGTCCCAAGCTAGCCTTGTGTTGTATTTGTAAAAAGTGTATCAACCATTTCAGCAGTTCCTCATAGGTAGGGCTATTCAAACCCTCAACCCTTATAATGGCAGGAATTGTTTTAGTGCCAATTGTGGCAACACTGTTTGAAGTTAATTGTGGCAGTATCTACTGAATATTAAGAACCAGTAAACTGATATTTTAAAATATACAAAATGTAAAAAAAAACTACTTTTAGTGTGCCAAGACAATGTGAACCAAATAACGACTTAGAATCAGATTGGTGAGGAGAGTTTTTATGGTTAGGTTTCTTTTAACAACAATTATGCATATTAATATGTTTTTTTTGTCACCGTGTCAACTTGTAAAGGCTATACGTATATTTTATAATTACCTTAATGGGGTAGAAATGAGTAAGGAAGCAGCTTAGAGGTAATCTATTCGCATTTACGTGGAAGGAGACTGGGAAACTATTTAGAAAAAAAAAATCCTCAGTGGGGATTTGAACCCTGACCTCCTCGTCTGTAGTTAAGTTTAACATGAGAGTGACTCTCTAAATCATTCGGCCACTGAACCGGGTTGTTCGTAATTTTTATAGAGTAATATTAATCAAATATGCTTGAAACAGAACCAAACCATCAAAATTATGTTTAAATAAATAAGTTTATTAAATAAAAAGGTTGTTTCCAGGCCCTCCCATTGGTAAAATCTATGTCAAAATACAACAAAGGATTCTTATGGTTCACACTGGGACCACAATATAGATGTTCTTATTTCGTCAGACATGTATACAATAAGCTTCCTTAGTGAAAACATCTTTGATTAATCAGAACAGAGTCTAGATTTTGGTAGCTCCCTCCTAATTTAGGTTCGTGATAGCTTTTGAACTAGTTAAATAATGTTCCGACATATTTTAAATCCGACATACTACAAACTACAGATTTGAATCCGAGTTTATGTTTTGCTAGCCTTATAGTATGAGAAACAAAAAATCAGACTAAATCATGTCCCAAAATCATTTATATCATCATACCATGATTTTATCAAAATGTGTTGTCCTGGTCTTGGCGACCCGCTATGAGCGATGGGGGCGGGTTTTTTGTAAAATTTTCCCACCCCTAACCTCTAGATCGCAAATTTCAGCCCGAAAGGGCGCCATTACTATTCTTGTTGTGTTTGTACGTATCCCCATGTCGTGTCCATTTTCGAGAGCCCCTCGGGGCTGTTGTTAATGTCTTTCCCTTTTTGTTTCCCCATGTTTTTATTCATGTTTTATATGTATGTTTATAAATGAAATAATAAAACCTAACAAACAAACAAACAAACAATAGGTTGTTGCATTTAGTAAGAAATTATTATTTTTTTGTTCTGTTTTGAAACGTATTATTCATTAAAATTAAATTTCTCATATAAACATGACAGACATAAGATCTTTTTTAGTAATGTACCTTTTGTTTATCCCGAATGGTATCTTGACTGATTTCATAAATTTTTAGCTACACCATAATCTGTCTGTAACTGGGACTGCAACCGAAATTGTTTGAACAAATAACACACACATATATATGTAAATATGTTGCGGGTAATGTGTGAAGTCTGGATAATATCGAGATTAGCTGGGAGGTTTCAGCATTATCCAAGTGCAGTGGATAAAATTAGAAATAGAAAGTAATTTATCTCATCTAAGAGCTTATCCGGATGATATCAACATTAGCCAGCAAGAAATGGATAACTTTGAATAATATTTGTAAAACTAGGCAAGTTTCAATAAGGATTTTATTTTGAAACAATATGTTTAAAAATTGGACAGTAAATTGTATCGTAGCAGTGCACTAACATGCGAAAGGCCTCATTTTATGCTTTATTTTAGACTAACCTAACCTATATTAACCTAGCCCACGGACAAGTAAGAAACAGACTCTCAACCTTACGGGGCTTTCACTGCGCTCCTTTTGCCAGCTTGAGTCCTTCAACACTGGGATTCGCTAGTGTCATTGCTGGGTGAAGATAGGAATAACCGCAGCGATCCTAGTGTTGAAAGATTTAGGCTGCCAAAAGGAGCGCAACCATTTTAACCTGGAGGTTGAGAGTCTGGGTATATTATTTGTTTGTGACCGATCCTAACCTAAACTAATCTAACACAGTCTAAACTACCTAACCTAATCTAACTTAACCTAGCCTAACCTAACTAACCTATACTCAACCATAGAAATTGCCACTATCCAAATATTCTAGTCTTCATATTCAAACAAATTATCCAAATTGCTACCCAGCAGGATTAAACCACAAAGTCCCTCAGTCGTAGTAAGCTAACTGTTAAGACTAATATATTAGTACTTTAAGCCTTTCATTAATTTTATTTATAATAACAATGTTACAATTATTATGTAGTACAAAGTTTATAAAGTCATCCTCACCTTCAAAAAATCGTTCTGATCACATTACAATACAATTTTATATGATTTTACAGCCATGAGCAAAGAATTATTGTAAATGACTTGTATGTTATTAATAAAGTTGTTTTATAAATTTATCCTGAAACCATAAAATGAAAGCGTAGTGGTTGAAACTTTTCTGCACTATTTGAATTTGGCGCGTCATATTACGTGACGATCCCAGAGCTTTATGGATTCAATGTTTGATCAATGGTACTAAAGTGTAGACAAACCCATATATCTTATACCTTGGTCAGTAATAGCTTTAAGAAAAATACAGGTACTTATAAACTATATTAAATATGACTTAATTAATTAACACACTTTACCATCCAGTATTTAAAAAAATATTTGCGGTATTTAACGCACACTTTTTGAACCGACTGATTATATCAGTAAACGAGAATCTCTATGAGCTAGGGCAAAAGGGCCTATCAAATTTGCCGGGAAAGATATTTTCAGATATCTTAGAAGGTTCTTTTACATGCCACAATCGACATGGGACCGACGGTTTTATTTCTCCTCTGAAGGAAGTTGTGCTACCGATTTTTATCGCTCAATAAAAATCGGTCGAACCTGGCTAGGTTTGAACTCACGGACATCGGGTCCTGCGCTGCGAGCATAATAATCCAAGACCAACGAGGTTAACACCATCTAGTAATGCCACAACAAATCATAACGGATGTTTCCGAAGACAACATAAACATAGACCCTACTTTAAATACACGACCTAAAAAACTAATTTTATGAAAATTCAGCCGGCCTAAAGACCTCTATCCAAAAAATGAGCTTCACAGAAAGTAATTTAGCCTAACGTCACTTGACCTCAAAGTCATTTGGTTTGAAAATTAATGTCACTAAAAGTCAGCTGGCCTAAAGTCATTTTGCCTAAAAATTAACTTTGGAGACTGTCGTGTAGTTGGCAGGATATTGTATCCGTTCTAGATTTAAGATAGCTTATCATTCGTTTGCGAATATAGTATAACCAGCCGATTAAAAACGTACACGTTAAATTTTAAAATGTTGGAGTTTGGCTCGCGTATGGTGGATTTGGAAGAATAGGATTGTATCATGTGTGGCCAGTAGCCCACATACCAGGGAGTCTCTCGATGAAGTAAGGCGTGCAGTTACATTTTTCGGCCACGTGTTTGATCCTGCACTCCATGTAGCAAGCCTGCTGGGTGTAAGTGTTGTAGAAACCGAGCTGTCTCTCGTCAGGAAAGTAGCACTGCCTCTCTTGAGGAAGGAGGTTGCGCACCGCGGCGGTGCTCAAGGTCAAGGAGGCAGACACCTTCATAGTGTACACCTCCCCCGTGCGCTCCGGCATCAGCAGGCCTTTGCTGGCCTCCGGGAACTCGGAGGGGTGGTGGACGAACAGCTGTGGATAGAATCAACATTCCAGTTCAATATTCATAGAAAGCAGGGGTACCTGAATGTTTTTGCCAAAAGGGGGGGGGGGGAATGCTATGTCCCGGTTAATCTAGGTTGGCTAAAAATATGGGAGAAGGGGAAGGGATGAAGTTATGTCCAGGTTAAGCTAGGTTGAATAAAAACATAGGGAAAAATGACGTTATGCCTAAGTTAAACAATGTTGAGTAAAAACACAGGGTAAAATGACTCTATGCCCAAGTTAATCTAGGTTGAGTAAAAACACAGGGCAAAATGGCTTTATGCCCAAGTTGAGCTATGTTGAATAAAAACACAGAGGAAAATTACTCTATGCCCTGGTTAATCTAGGTTGAGTAAAAACACAGGGCAAAATGACACTATGCCCAGGTTAAGCTACAGTAGCCCCATGGCTTCTTTGGTGCTGACTGACAGCTTTAAAATCTTACCAGACCAAATTACGTATCCCTACGCCAAACCAGATGATATGCCAAAACATGTGTTTAGCAGCTGCCACTTCTGACGGTTCAAAATTTAGATATTTACCTAAATGTTGACTGTCAGAAGTCAGCTGTGAGCTGTCAGTCAGCACCAAAGAAGCCATGGGGCTACTGTATGTTGAATAAAAATATAAGGGATGGAAGGGGGATTGGAGGGGGAAGGGAGGGGGAGAGCAAAGTACACATAACAAAATTATTACAGTTATGCTCTCGGACTAATTAATTTAACAAAAAGAATGGATAAATTCTGAGGAAAATCATACACGCCAATCTCTATAACTATAAATAAATTACGTGACCTCATAGCACAGGCTACACAATACACAGATCATGGAAGAATGTATAAAAACTGTGAAAACTCAATCACACCAGTCTTTGTAGCTACAAACAAAGTACGTACGTAGCCTCAAAGAACAGGCTACACAATACACATATCACGAACATATTATTGTTTAACGTAGGTACTGTGCACTTTTAATAATTTCAACAAGACTTTTAATATATTTTGATAATGTGATATGTTTCATACAAAAATAGAAATGCTAATTTTGATTAAAGGATGAGTCTAATCAATCCTGTTCAATGTTACTGGTCGCAAGATTCATAGGTAAATTATCAAACAGTTTTTCCAGGATCCTTGCCCTCCTCTTCTTGCTCTAATGTGGGAATACAAGGAAGGAGGGGAAATGTATCCATGCCCCTTTTTACTCCCATGTGAGAATACAAGGAGGGAGGGGAAATGTATCCATGCCCCTTCTTACTCCCATGTGGGAATACAAGGAGGGAGGGGAAATGTATCCATGCCCCTTTTTACTCCCATGTGAGAATACAAGGAGGGAGGGGAAATGTATCCATGCCCCTTCTTACTCCCATGTGGGAATACAAGGCGAATACATGCCTATGATAGGAAGGGCCTTATCTGACAGTTAGATCACGTATTCATACATCAAGCCATGTGATCTCCAGCTGTATATTTTGTTAGATATTAGCAATAACTAAGTATAATATAGCAACTATACCCGTATAATAGAAAAAACGTTCTTAATTTTGATTGCAAACATTTATGTTCGTGCTTCCTAAGGGACCCCTTCTTTTAAAATTGGATTGGACTAAATAAATCTAGAGACGTAACCCGCATCGGTGATTGCACATTCTAGGGCGTCACACCCTCGATAGATTGGAGAGTGTCAGTGAGGTGGGTATTCGAATCTTGGCAGGGTGTAGCCCACTAAGGGTGTTTTATTGAATATTTTTATACTCTTTCTCTATGCAAATGTGGATACATTTCTTGTACAGTCTACCTACTTGAACTCTGACTCCTAAGGGTGAATATGCAAATATCTCGGGCGAGTGTTATATGGGTGGTTGGACCTATACGGGTGGTTGGACGTGGGTGGATAGTTGACGTGAACGGACAGGTAGTGGGACGTTGACATGCAGTTGGACGTGGACGGGTAGTTGGACGCGGACGGGTAGTTGGACGCGGACGGGTAGTTGGACATAGATGGGTAGTAAAACGTGGTGTGCAGTTGGGTGTTGATGGGTAGTTGGACGTGGTGTGCAGTTGGACGTGGATGGGTAGTTGGACGCGGATGGGTAGTTGGACGTGGAGCAGGTAGTTGGACCTATATGGGCGGTTGGACGTGGGTGGATAGTTGGACATAGATGGGTAGTAAGACGTGGTGTGCAAATAAATAATATTATTGAATACAGTGCGCTGACACTAAAGTGGTCATTAGTGTCATAAACACTAACAAAACTTTAAATCTGGTCTTCGTGTCTTACTACAAGTCCGGGCTAAGCTAAGATTAGCTATGCTGTTTGGAAAAATAGCAGACCATATATTTAAATGTGCTATTTCACACAGAAAGCTAAGCTATGCTATGCTATGCCTTGCTACGCCGTACTGTTTTTCCGATTGCTGGCCGGGAAATTTTTCCATCTCCCATCTTGAGCCATCTTATGTTGCACATGCGCATAACGCATCTTGGGCTCCGTGCTGAGCAGACGCAGTGCTGGATTGTTGAAAATAACTAAAGAAGTGTTGAAGTTTGGTTTTCAGTTTGTTTCACGTGTATATAAGTAATATTCAATTTAGATTTTATTTTTAATAAAGGATTCTATATTAAAATATAAGCGTCAATTGAAAAGCGTCAATTGAAAAAGTAAAACCTAAAATTCCTAAATTTCCTTCATCTTCTAAAACAGCCGTTAATAGCAGCAGTAAGTACTATCATCAGAGCTCAAACAAGACATTTTGGAGGATGCCATAAGTAAACTTCACTAAAGCAGACCAGAAAGAAACAACACTAAATTCAAGAGGGGAAAGAAGGACCATTGCTTAGCATAGCATAGCTTAGCAATGAGTGTGAAACCAAATTGACAAGGTCTTAGTACAGCACAGCATAGCATAGCTTAGCATTCTGTGTGTACCGGCCTTTACGCGTACCTGAATGAGCGTGGAGGGAGAGTAAGATATGATGCATGAAAAAATACCTGATTAACCCCAGCTGGGATTCGAGCCCCAGACATTGTGGATGTGCGGACATCATCAGTTGAGCGGTTGACAGCATAACAGCCCTACAGAGTCGCAGATGGCTGTGATATCGATAGCTCGCGATACTATTGGTCGCTCGTATGTAGTTGACGATTCCACACGTCCATCACAGACTCGGTCTTAAACTATGAATGAAGAATGACCCTGAGCACGGGACTAATCTTAGAAATATCAGTGGTAAAACATTGGCGCGATAATACAAAGGTCCCGAATTAGATTCTCGTGTTCAAGTGACATTTGTCAACTAATTTAAATTATAATAATTATATTAATCACGTAAATAATATCTTGTATGTATATAAATATACATACATCGCAACATCAAATTTATGTAACTAATTATTATTATTAGCACCACGTCTTACTACCCGTTCGGGTTATACGCACTTACGCTAATGTGTAATGGTAGGGTGATTGTTTGAGATGAAATGAAGGACCTACAGTTTAACGTGGAATCCGAACCACGGTGGAGGCCTGGCATTCTCCACATTCACAAGATGTCTTGGGAGAGGTGAAGGAAGGGTTTGGTAATATATGTAACTAATACTATAGCATATATATATACTATATTATTAGTTACATAAATTTTACATATATATATATAAATACATACAATTTACGTTACTTATATTTTAGGGATGGTTGAAACACATTTAAAAGTTTAGTAAAGAGAGATTAATATAATATCGTGAGAAATCAATCAAATGGATGATAATATATTGATACAGTTTATTATAATTCATTTTATTGAGATCTCGCCAACGATCAATTTTTCTCTAAGGTAGGGATTTGAACCCGGAGCTTGTTGATTTATGGACAGACGCGATACCAACTGCGTTAAGATGTCAGACCATACGTTAAACCACCAGTCTTAGCTTTTAGCGACGCTATTCACGGAAATTAATAAAACGTAAAATAATATATTTTTAAAACTTCAACAGCATTTTGTTCAAATTGGGAGAATAGTAATTTAACTTATAATCAGGTCCCGAATTTTGACAATCTAAAAATTATAAAAAAACAACGAAATAAAGATTCTAAAACATGGCTTCAAATTTGAAAAAAAAAAGAACCTAAAAATACGGAAAAAACCATCATAATAAATACACAGATCTCCACGAAGTAGGCTACTATCCAAGATTAAATAAATATTAACTTTAACTGATTTTAGTATTGCAGCCATATTTGTTTTTAATTAGCTGAACGCAACGTGTCGCAATGCAAGAGATGGACTATGTTCATTCCCTTCCGACAATTCCGACTTACTACTGTGATTGTGACACTCAATGTAGACAGTCAATATTACGACTCCGACTCCCGACAAGCTGGTACGACCATATGTAGACGAGCAATAAAAAAAAATCGAGTGCTTGTATTCTGTTAAGTAAAGCATCGATTTGTAAATATGCGCTACAGAAGTAATAGTTATCCGGCCCTATCCCCTTTCAACGTAACCCTTTCCAGTATAGTAGCAGTCTTTCACCAGGAATGTGTATTTATCAACAATACAAGCAAATAGGATACAACGTTAATTGCCTACATCTACTAAAGTAGACAAATTTGTGTTGAAAACGCTTATGTTTAAGTATTTATGAATTTATAAAATATTGATAGTGTTTTAAAAAAAATACTTGTTCAATATGAATGTCTTAAAATGACTCAAAAAGGCCTAAAATGTATAAATATATATATAAAAATGACCAAAAAGGACTTATAAAATTTACATTTCTACAACCAGGGGATCACGAACAGAGTTTACGTGCTTTTGAGCATTATATGTGACGAACAGAAAAACAAAAAACGAAGTGTCATCAATATCCGGAACCTGCTTGTATTGTTACATAAAACAACCAATTCCTGGTGAAAGAGAATCAGGCGTGCCCACCACACTGCCAACCTAACATTGTCAATAAAATGACTACCGGATAAATAATATTGCTATAGGGAGGTTAAAGCTAGTGACCAGATAAAGTTTATCAGCCACTTTAATATTTTACGCGTATTTTGAACTGAATTTATCTTCCGGATAGCTATATGTAGGATAAACATATGTTTATGCAGAAAACGCAAAGTTGGTAGTGTTTTTACTGTTGTGCGCATGCGTACTAACCCTGCTGCTACCACTACAACCTGGCTTGTGGCTAAAGGCCTCAACATTTTGTTAAATAATGGCGGCTAAACGAGGGCGAGGAAACAGATGGTGTCACGTGAACGCAAAAGCTAGGTTGTCTTGCAAAAACTAATCTCGGTGTCTGCCAAAATGTGGTCAATAATTTGGTACAACGTTTACAAAATTTAATTCTTTGCACTCACCTTCAAATGATTTGTTCTTATTTAACTATAGCTCTAGAAATAACTTGTCAGTTTTTATAAAGGTGTGAATTAAATGTTCTAACTTTATATATAGTTAGAGCCTATACCCGTGCCTAATAAACACATTACCCAAGATTTTAACCTAAAAACAGATTATGATAGGTGAAACCCAAGGGAAAAAAACGCGTCACTATGGCAACGGCAATTTTAACTTTCAGATAAAAGTTAACAGGTACTTAAACATCCTAATAAAAATGTGATATTAATACATTTTATCTGGCAGATAAATGCTATCTGGCAGTTATAAGACGCACTTTTAACTTTTTGACCAGACATAAATATTTATAGGCCAGAGAGTCATAAGACCGGCCCTTAATGAGCAGCCGGTAGTTCACCTTAAGCCCACCTCCACAATTGCGTGTTGATCGTGGCCCCTAATCCCACTAATGACTCGGCAGTAATATGTCTGTGTCGACTGATTAATTCTGTAATATACATCAAATGAGAATGTTTGTCACTTTGTTTGAACTTCCGGTATCAGTTGTGATCTTCTTTTGTTTGAAGTCACGAAGGAGGCGTGGCTGTCTCAAGCCTGCGCCTAAACATCGGCTTGTAAACAACTCGTAAAAGGTCGACTTGTCACGTGTGTGACCTTGAATATAGAAGCTGACCTCTATTATATTTAGGAATGTAGTATTGAAATAAAAGTATTGATAACTTTCTTCTACAAAAAAAAAACCCACTAAAAGTAAGTGGTGGCGTAACCTTATTAGTATAAGGAGGGGGGGAAGAGGGTGAATAACAAAACAACATCATTTTAAGGGGATTGACCCTCTAATACCAAAGGATAACTCCCTCCCCTTTCACAACAAATGTTTATAAATTAGTTCCTACTAGAAGATATTTAGAGTGATCTTTGTCTGGATTTAAAATAAAAATTAAGTAGGCCTCTTTGAAAATGATTTGGAGTAGTTTTCACCAGTAAAATTTTGAGATTTCCCTGGATAAAAAAAATTAGACTGCTATGATCCACCTCCAATGTTAATGGGTTCAAATACAGCGGGAGTTGACATATTTTTCTTAAGCGATAAAAATCCGTAGCACAACTTCCTTTGGAGGGTAAGTAAAGCCGGTGGTCCCATGTCGATGGTGGCTTTTAAAATAACTCTGGAAGGTATGTGAAAATACCTTTTCTGGCAAAATTTGTAGGTTTTTTCTTTCTCGATCATAGAAATTCTCGTGTGCTGATATAATGAGTCGGTTGAGAAAGTGCACGCTAAATACCTTAAATAAATAAATAAATAAATGGGCTTAAATAAATGATTGCTCCTCCCCAAGAAACTTGTTGGAATTTGCCCGAAGCTAGAAACTGTTTGGAATAATCCTCACCCGTATTTATTTTATATTTTAAATTGATGCTTCTAGAAGCTATTTGAAGTGGTCTTCTCACTGAAATTTGTTGAAAATTTAATGCTTCCTAAGGCTATTCATATTGGTTTTTACTGAGATATTTTTAAAAACCTATATTCCTCTCAAATATGTTTGTAGTTATGCACCCTCACAATTTTTTAAATAAATGTTGATACCCCTAGAAGCTATTTGAAGTGGCCTTCTGCTGAAATTTATTGAAAATTTGAGCTTCTCGAATATATTTCTTGTGGTGCTCCCCCACATTCCCGCCCCACCCCCCTTAATTTTGATACCCCTAAAAGCTATTTAGAGAACTCCTCGCATGGAAACACTTGAAAAATTATACGCCTCAATAAGCTATTTGGAGAAGTCTTCCCTCAGAAATTTGGATGTCCCTAGAAGCTATATAAACTGTTCTTCAGCTATAAAATATTTTTGAAAATTAAATACCTCTAGAAGTTTTTTTTATGGTGATTCTTCCCTGGCAAACTCATTAAAATTGAAAGCCTAAAGAAACTGCTTGGAGTTTGATGTAAGGCCATATTTCAGTTTAATCTTAGAGAATATAAATAGGGAATTAAATAACTCTACAGGGGGGAGTTTATTCTAGGTGGGCAATGTCGTGGAGGGGGAGTTTATTCTAGGTGGGCGATGTCGTGGAGGGTGAAGTTTATTCTAGGTGGGCGATACCGTGGAGGGTGGAGTTTAATCTAGGTGGGCGATGTCGTGAAGGGTGGAGTTTATTCTAGGTGGGCGATGTCATGGAGGGTGGAGTTTATTCTATGTGGGTGATGTCATGGAGGGTGGAGTTTATTATAGGTGGGTGATGTCATGGAGGGTGGAGTTTATTCTAGGTGGGTGATGTCATGGAGGGTGGAGTTTATTCTAGGTGGGTGATGTCATGGAGGGTGGAGTATATTATAGGTGGGTGATGTCATGGAGGGTGGAGTTTACTATAGGTAGGCGATGTCATGGAGGTTGGAGTTTATTCTTGGTGGGTGATGCCATAGAGGGGGAGTTTATTCTAGGTGGGCGATGTCGTGGAGGGTGGGGTTTATTCTAGGTGGGTGATGTCATGGAGGGTGGGGTTTATTCTAGGTGGGTGATG
>CABFVX010001279.1:0-18123 GCA_902151425.1 Timema shepardi | reverse complement strand
ATATATATATATATATATATATATATATATATATATATATATATATATATATATATAAACATTTATTGAAGAGATTCATTATAAAGCGATGAAAATACTATAGTAGGTCCCCAAAAATGCTTGTTTTGTAATAAAAAGTTTGTTAATTAAGAAACCAAAAATGGTTACCCTTCCAACAACAACAAAAATAGCCGGCTTTGGTGGCTGCATGGTCTAAGGTGTTACATTCACAGTAGACTAGACTACCAATGACCCGGAGATCGAGGTTCGAATCTTGGTTGGGTTTGATAAGGGTGGACAGTACAAAATGGTTTTCCACTCCATCTCCCCGCGAATACGGTTACACTTTCTATAAATATTGCCTTCCTGATACTTAAAACCATTAATTAACATCATATTTCCTTTGTATGTGACAAATCTGCTTGGGAGAACCGACACAACTTCAGAATCAACCGGCGAATGCTACATCTACTGTTGTGAAATTATTTGGAAAGTGCGTGTGTTCTTATTCTGTTTTTTTTTTTAAATTTGATTCACGGCATAACAAGATAATTTCAATAAATTCATTGTGGTACTCACATTAAAGAATCAAATAGCCAAAACTTTTATTTATGCGTTTTAGTGAAGATTACTCCATCTAGATATCATATTCAGAAAATTGAAAAATGACATCTGGAAACGGGAATCGAACCCGGTACCTTTGACTTAGTACGCCAATGCTCTTACCACTGAGCTATCCAGGATTCGTCCCGTACACTCTGAGTGAAGAATGACCCTGTGCTCGGGACGATTCCAGGATAGCTCAGAGGTTAGAGCATTGGCGTACTAATCCAAAGGTCACGGGTTCGATTCCCGTGTCCAGGTGTCATTTTTCAATTTTCAGAATATGATATTCACATTAAATATTCGTGTATGCACTAGAAAATAATGTCAGTAATCTGCCCTCAATTTAAGGAGAAGGTGTGAATCAAGCTTTTGGCAGATAGGCAGGTCACGTGCTAATGTAATTAGTGCGTTTAGAAAGTACACGTTAAACTATACAATATAAATAGCCTTGATCTGTTAAAGTAAACTCATTAATTAATTTAAATTATCTGAAAGATGACACCTGTACAAGGTAATCGAACCAGGGATCTTTGGCTTAACTTACCACTGATCTATCCAGATTTCGTCCCGTGTTCAGGGTAATTCTTCACTCATAGTTTAAGGCTGAGTCTGTGATGGACGTGTGGAATCGTCAGATTCATATGAGCGACCAATAGTATCGCGAGCTATCAGATGCCACAGCCGTGTGCGGTTCTGTAGGGCTGTTATGCTGACACGTATTCAATACAGGAGTGTAGTCTCCACACGTCCATCACAGACTCTGCCTTAAAGTATGAGTGAAGAATTACCTTAAGCATGGGACGAATTCAGGATAGCTCAGTGGTAGAGCTTTGTCACGCGAAGCCAAAAGGCATTGGTTCGATTCCTGTGTCCAGGTTGTAATATTTCAAATAATTTAAATTAATTGAAATGTAATCCTCTCTTTACGGACAGTGCCATAATGGAAATGATTTGACACATAAGTGTTGATATTTATTGACTTCATTAATCTTACCATAAAATCAAGACGATATTTAAGAATGCTGATTTAGAATGTCATTTTTGTTGTGTGTGTATAAAACTGATATTAACAAACTTAATTTGAATTCAGGTACTTAATTAAGTCAGCCAGCTCCGAGACGTATCACTGATCCCTGGTTACTTTCTTTTGCCCGCACTCACACTGATGCGGCGGAGAAAGTATAGTTTTGACGTCACCTAGGTGAGCCCCTCGCGTAAACAAAAACTAACGACCATCTTGATAAGACACTGTCACGTTAACTACACTTGTTGACGGAAAACAGTCCGCCACTCCTCCGGGATCAATGGGAGACCCACCTCTTTAGGCCTACTCCCAATGACCCCTTATCAACAGCAACTAGACAGCGTCAACATTCTCATTGACAAGGTAAATATGGGAATTTGGAGTGTGAGGAAAGAGAGCTATGGGCTGTGTTATTGCAGTTTTTATATCAACACTTGTTTTTTTTTGTCAGAATAAATAAAATATTTCTCCAGTAGAAATATAAAGTTTAATTTTCTTCCCATGGTGACCTCAACAGTTGTTGAATATCTATTAAGGGTATCCTGGAATTTAATAACAACTTTATCTCTTCATTTAAAACGTTTTTCAACAAATGCTAACATTCTTATGACGCATTCTTATACGCACTTACGCTAATGTGCAATGGTAGGGTGATTGTGAGATGAAATGGAGGACCTACAGTTTAACGTGGAATCCGAACCACGGTGGAGGCCTGGCATTCCCCACATTCACAAGTTGTGATTAATACACGTCTTGTCAGAGGTGAAGGAAGGGTTTGGTGATCAGATAAATCTGTGCCGGGAGCGAGGATTTAACCCCGGACCCCATCATAGAAGTCCGACACGTAAGGTGCTATAAACACTTGTGGACTTATTAGTAATAAACTTAAAATATTATATTGTTATTAGCAATATATAACAATATTTCAAGTTTCAAGTCATATATATATAATATATCTCACTTAACGAACTTCTCTTAGTAGTGGATTCTTCCTTATAACGGACAGCTTATATCTCCCCGGCAAAAAATATGGTTTCTTACGGTGAAACAACCCCCAGATAACGGAATTTCTCAATAAAGAACATGGACCCTTCTAAAGACATCTATATTTATCCATAACAATATCTAAGCATTGAATAAAAATTGAAAACACCTGTCCAATTATAGTATTCAGTTATAGTATTCAGGAATGCCTTTGTTTTACGTGAAGTGTGAGCAGTTCCGCCTTCACCCTATAAAGAAAGTTTCTAAATTATACTATGTAGAATTAACTACACTACTTCAAGGTCATACCTCCCACCCCTTCAGAGTCATCACCGTGGGGAAGTTCCATCAGTTGTCTGTTCACGACTTCTCGCGCGCACATAAAATACAGTACAGAAGGCTAATGTTCACATTTCATTTAATTTAATTTTACTATTGTTCTGTATATTATGCAATCTGTATAGTAGGATGTACAGTACAGTAAGTAAGGAAGGGGTAGGCCATGTGAGACGTGGATAATTGTTGTAGACGTGTGTGTGAAAAAGAGAAATATTAAGAGATTCAAGAATAAATAGCATGCATGACTCGGTGTATGTTTGTGTGTGTGTGCATGTTATGTATGTATGTATGTATGTATGTATGTATGTATGTATGTATGTATGTATGTATGTATGTATGTATGTATGTGTATGTGTATGTGTGTATGTATATATGTATGTGTATGTGTGTGTATGTGTGTATGGTTGGGTGTATGTATATATGAATGTATGTATGTATGTATGTATGTATGTATGTATTACACAGGATGATCAAAAATTCTGGACAAATAGGATAATCAGATACACAAATATAGATAAATATACGTACTTATACGTGTTTTAATAGATAATGCGGTGGAAGGCTATACCATACCTGAATTTTGCTTGGAATATCAATTTTAAAAATACAAACACATAACTTTGCAACCAACATTGATAAAATTTTACTATTATTATTTATTTTCTTTTATAGATATTCATAATATCCATCAAAATTGACAGCTGCAGATCATGTGACCTGATGTGTTAATATATTAAATTTTGTGTCCGGTAGAGCTCACCTGAGTGACAATAGCTTCAAAAAGTGAGAGAGTAGCATATAGTTTCCTTTTATTTCGTTAGTGAATATCTACTTAAAAAAAACTAAAATATTAATTTTCAACTTAAGGTGCGGCAGAAGGGAGCGTGAGTAATTTTACAGTTTTTATAGAATTATAATTTTTTGGCCAAAATAAATCAAAATTTCTCCAGTAGCAACACGGTGTTTAGTTTTCAGCACATTTTCATATCAACAGATCTTGAATATCAGTCAAGGGTGTCCTGGAATTCGGTCAAAACTCTTTCTATTTATTTAAAAATTATTGACCAAATTCCAGGACACCCTTGACTAATATTAATGATCTTGTTGATATTAACATGTGCAGAAAACTAAATTCTACGTTGCTCCTGGATAAATATTTTATATATTTTGGCCAAACAAATTTAATGATATAAAAACTGTAAAATTACTCGTGCTCCCTTCTGCCGCACCTTAATTATCATTTAATTATCTCGGCCCCACCCTATATTAATATTTTTCATTGTTTTTACGTCTCCTATGCACCACTGAAATAGGTCCTACATGTTACGATACATCCTTTATGTTTTGGACGAATAAATTCGAGCTATTGAATATGTTAAACGAATGGTTATTCATATCAACATTTTGTTTATTACGGTAATACATCAAATAGCTTGATCTGAACATCTCACACACTTGAAACATGTACTGTATATGAAAGGGTGATAGCTAAGCGGTTGAGTTGTTCGACCTACACACGCTATTCGTGCTTACATCACTTCGGACTTCAGTAACCAGAGTAGATAAGAGTTGCCCTTCGTTTTATGCTCGTTTCCCTTTCTAGAAGAAGTTCTCTACCTGCTCGGAGTGGAGGATATGCAGTGTACATGTCAGACGCCAACTATATACTCACACAGGATTACTTATATGCCATGTTTGTGCTCACATACTGGGAGCGCGCTTCAAAAAGGTCCTTATTAAAAATGCCAATCTCGAGGGTGATACATTTATTACTATAAAAAAAACACACACACACAAGATCCTCCAAAAAGTTGTTTTATAAATTAAACCTTAAATTTGTCACTTCACCACTGCAAAAACACTATGGTAGCTATTTAGTACATGACTGAACTAATTATTTGACTATTTAGTACAGAACTGAACTAATTATTTGACTATTTAGTACAGAACTGAACTAATTACTTGACTATTTAGTACATAACTGGATTAATTACTTGATTATTTAGTAGATAACTGAATTAATTACTTGATTATTTAGTACAGAACTGAATTAATTACTTGATTATTTAGTACAGAACTGAATTAATTACTTGATTATTTAGTACAGAACTGAATTAATTACTTTACTATTTAGTAGAGAGCTGAGCTAAATATTTTACTATTCAGTATAGAACTGAATTAATTACGTGACTATTTAGCAATGAACTGAACTAATTATTTGACTGTTTAGTACATAACTGAGCTAACTATTTGGCTATTTAGTACATAACTGAACTAATTATTTGACTATTTAGTACAAACTGAGCTAATTATTTGAATATTTAGTACATAACTGAATTAATTATTTGACTATTTAGTACATACTGAACTAATTATTTGACTATTTAGTACATAGCTGGACTAATTATTTGAATATTTAGTACAGAACTGGACTAATTATTCACGATGAATTGGCTTCCTATGGGTGTATTGATTGGATAAATTATTAATTAAATCAGCATTGCTGTAAGAATAAATATAAGGGTCTTAGGAGGTCCTGGTTTACTTTTATAATGAAAAACAAGCAAAACAATTCATATAAATAATACATAACAAACTATTTAATTAGACAAATTGAGTAAACTTTTAGTTGTCGACAAACTTGCAAAGTGACATATAGTTTTTTGTTGTTGTTTGATTATTATGTAAGCATATTTGCTAGTTAATATCAAAGAAAACAGGGTGAAAAGGGGGATGTCCCATTTCACACATTTTCCAGGATAACTTTACTATCTCAAACCTCGCAAATACTTGATTTTAAATTTATTTAAATATGTCCCACTTCTGTGGGCGCATTGTCTAATGCGCTACTCTTGCAGTAGACTAGACTGCTGATGACGGAGAGATCAAGGTTCTAATCTCTGTTGCGTGTACTGAGGGCGTTTTGTACACAATATTTTCCCACTATTCCTCCACGCAAATGCGGTTACACTTCCTCTAAAAATAACTTTACTAATATTTAAAACCACCAGAGTGATTAGTACATTAGCGTATAACCAAAACGGTTAGTAAGACGCAGTGCTAATTTTTTTTATGAAAGATTTTCTAAATATAATTTAAACATTAGAATGGTTTCATGATTGTCTAACAAATAGCAGAACTATTTCAATTCAAGTTAAAATTGGACTTCCAGATTTTTTCCTGTACCCTTTATAATATCTTATAAACTAATTTTGGAAATTATTTTATACTACAAAAATTTAATCAGTGAGTTATCTTGTGTATCTATCAATTAAGAAACTAAAACCAATTTACACATGGCCTATTATTATTATTATTATTATTATTACTGTCACTAGCTATGCTCTAAAGGTGCAAAATCTCTGGGATCTTGTCGTTTTCTGAAGTTCCCTGTTGATAGTTGGATGGGGACCCCTGACGGTATCTATAAATAAGAGAAATACGCATTATTAATAAAATTTGAGATTCAATTTTGTAATTTATTATAGTTTGTTCTTATAACTAGAATTAAAGGTGTTATTAGAATTTGTCTTATTCTTATGTCAACAACCCGGAGGTTGGTTTGATGTGATTTATATCCATCCGTAGCTAGGCATGCACTCAGCCCTTTGGCTGGCTAGTGCTAACTGCACCATCTGGTGGAAATTCCCATGTACTAGGCGAGTTCAGAAAGTTAAGGGATTACCCGCTGTCTTCCACACTGAATGTATATGAGCTAGAGCGAAAGGGCCTACCAATTTTCCCGAGAAAGTTAATTTTCTATACATTCCAGTGTTCTTTTACAAGTCACAATTGACATGGGACCAACCGTTTTACCTCTCTTCCAAAGAAAGTTGTGCAACGGATTTTATCACTCTATAAAAATCCGTTGACCTCTGCTGGGGTTGAACTCACGAACGTCGGGTCCTCAGGCAAGCACTTTAACCAAAGACCACCTAGACTGACTAATTGGAATTAAAATATGCCATAACTACCATTGGACTAATATAGTAGCTCAATCCGTCAATTTTTAGTAGGATTTGAGCTTGAAAAAACTTTTAGAAAATACAAAAACTTTTCTTTCTTGCTGTCAACATTGAATACGTTCTATTTATTACTTATTAGTATTATTTCATAAATATTGATTATATCTATCAAAATTGACAGCCAAATTATCACAAGACTCTACGAATAAATATATTAAAGTGGTTTTAATAACTTTTATATTTAAAAAAAGTTATTTCCTATCGAAATCGGACTGTAAATCAACTACGATATTAATTTGATGGGCAATGCTTTAGATAAACAGTAGTCTCAATAATCTGACCTAAACGGGACCAATATGTGGTCGAATTACCAAAATGTCGGTTAATATGGAAACAAGTGAAAGAGGAGGGGAAGGGCAGAACAACAAATCCAAATTTTGTAAATAGAAGTGCATAATAGGTGTGAATTAAGGTTTCTTTTTAAAGGCTTGAAGTTTTTCTTCAATTCAAAGAAACCCTTGTTTCTCTTTTAACTTGCCATATTTCTCACACAATAAAATTACATTAATGGTAAAATGCAAAAACTGAATCACATTATGAACGAGAACAATTCAAACATTCACTGTGGCGGGCGAACAGATGTACAGCCACGGAGGTATGTTATTCACACACAAACAAAGAAACGACGGTAGTGGGGAAATAATATGCATGCAGATATTGCCAAATAATGTAAATAGCACGTCATGAAGGTATGTCGGATTAAACGGAATGTTGGATAACCGAAGGCCAGATTTTAGAGACTCTACTTTATATATAAAAGGTTATTTACTCATTCTATTTTGTCCTTGAAAGTTTACTAACAGTGTGGTCCCACGTGTATCGAGTGACTGCTAAAAGGATAAATACAAATATACTAGAGCTTTGTTAATCCGAACTAATTAGTGAAAATTCTGATTAAGCGGGAGAATACAGTATTTTCACAAATTTTAATCTATAATTGAATGAAATTAATCACATTTTCATCTATTTAACTGATGTACACATCATATGTAGTGTAATTATTTTTAGGTACAAGAAAACATATTTTTCTGACTAAAGTATGTAAATACAAAGCATCTATTATCAGATATCATTGTTTCTTAAAATTCTGGTTTAACTTTGAGCTTGTTAACCAATAAAATGTATTTCATTTGACTTAATTTATTCCCCTTTTTCCGAAAATTGTGTTTTGATCCGGAATTTAGGAATCACCGGGGTTCGATCTGACGAGGTTTTACTGTAAATAAATTACCATATTAGTATTATTAAAGTATCAGACATCTTAGTTCAATCAGTAGCGCGTTTGCCTACTAAACCAACAGGAAGTTGTTCAATTCCTGGTACGACAGAAAAATGTATCAATTATGAGATGTGATTTTCTCCTTTTATCAGTGATACATTAATGGTGAGGGTCTGTTTGTTGTGTTTGTTATATATTTAAGTTAGTTTATAAGTCACGTGCTGGCAGAATCAGTCGGGCGGTTCAGAAAGTGCATGTTAATTAAACACCTCAAATAATAATAATAATAATAATAATAATAAATATGCAAACATGTCCTCCTGGGTAATATTGTAGAGGAGAGAGGAAGGAACGGGAGATAAATAAGTGAGAGAGGAATAAAAGTAGAGGCATTTTTCAGAAGTGTGCGAAAACTGATTTGGAGCAGGAGTATGCCAGACAAGTGCATGGGAGCGATCAACAATTCCTCTTACCTACCATTCCAATATTGACGTATGTTACAGAAACGTGAGTAATGTAGGAACAGAATAAGAGCAGAATGCAGGAGAGGGAAATTACATTTCTGAGGAGCAGGATTGGTGTGACGAAATTGGGCAGGATGAGAAATGAGAGAGTAAGGGAATAGTAAAGGAAGAGCCAATCCAGGACAGAATAGAGATGGCATGACTAAGTTGGTATGGACATGTGAGAAGAATGGAGAAGGAAAGGATGCCTAGGAGGATGTTGAATGTGGAGATGGGAGGTGGTAGGCCGAGCGGAAGACCAAGGGATAGATGAGTGAAGAGAGTAAGGAAGAGTATGGAGGAGAGGACTGGACCAAGGTGGAGTGATAGAAGTGAGGGAAGACTAGGAGGTGGTGTATGGGATTATGTTTCAAACACTCCACGCCAGTGTATGGGAAATGTTCATGATGATTTGATGATCCTCGCTGTTTCTCAAACCATTGACTGTCACCTTGACGCGTATGTGAGTGTCTATAATATACTCAATAGTTTACCTTTTGCAAAGGTCAATAAGTTTGTTCCAGATAAGGCAGGTGAATATAACCGACAGCATCTTCAAGCAATAGTACACCAATTCCACAGCACTCAGGATGCTGACACCCAGAAATAGACCCGCGATGCCACCGAAAGAAACTAGAAAAATAACGAAACTGAGGGAAATAGTAATTGGCGAATACATAGGTATGCTTGATAAACATAAACTTTATCTGGGATAGAAAGGTCGGGGCTTGAATCCCAGCCGGTAGTAGCGATAAATTTTTTTCAACAAATATAATCACTGGTAAGCTTTTAAATAAGTTTATTAGGAAACACATCTATCTGTTTTATAACTCTTAGATTTTACATAAATTGCATCCACTTCGGTGGTTGAATGGTACAAGGTGTCACTCTCGCAATGCACTGGACTGCTGATGACGTGTAAATCGGGGTTCGAATCCCGGTCAGGGGTGAGTTCTACCTTTCTCATCCCAACCCCAATTGTGTAAATACGTGGCTATCCCTAACCAGCAGTAGGACGCAGTGAGTAAACAAAAGAACGGTCAGTGCTCCTCCCACTTAACGTACCGACGAGCTGCATCCTTCCGAAGGCGACGTCCCTGCGGTATTTGACCGCAGCCAAATCCTTGTAGTAGATGTCCAGGTACCCTCCTGTGCCAGGACGAAGAGGGGTCTTCACCTCGTGCATGTCCACGTCGACTAAGTACTTGGTCTCGTGGCAGGTAGGTAGGCACTGAGAGCAGTTCAGAGACGTCATACCAGCGTCGAACCCAGGAGTCCCGGGTGGAGGGCTCATTGAGTGGATCTCCTCTGCCAGAAGACAAAACAATTATCAGTAATAACATGACTCATGGGCGGCACATTGAGGTGCCCAATTTTAACACATATAGGGTTTTCATAAAGTGCCCATGTGCAACGGCCAAAAAAATCACACCAAAGAAATCTGTCCACCAATAAAAACAGCTGTTTGCCCTAACTTTATTTTTATGTTTTGATGTATTTAAAACAAACACAAACGTGTGTATTTTCCTATATTTTTGTATCTGTGTATTTGACAATGTGACCATACTTTATGGCCATCTTATAGAATATCTCAACGCATGACTTTCAAACAAAATGAACTTTGGACATAACACCTAATAATAGAGTTCTATTTTTATAGGAAGGGTATTTTTTTAAATAGATACTTATTTTTTGTGGTTAACATTTTTGTTTTTTGTTTTTGAGCACCGCATCATGCGTCATACTACCCGTTCAGATTATACGCCTATGTACTAATTATGTTAATAAATAATGGAGGAAGAAGGTTGAATTTAGAGGAAGTGTATCCGCATTTGTGTGTGGAGAGAGAGTGAGAATGGGACACAATTTAGAAAATATCATCCTCAGTACATCTCTGGGATCGAGTTACGATCTCCCCGTCATCAGCAGTCTAGTATATTATGAGTGTAGCGCGTTAAGCCATACAGCCACCGTAATGAGTGTCAACATTTTACTATATTATTAGTGGTATTCTATAAGTATTGTACATTCCTATCAAAAGTGACAACTGCATGTCACATGACTTGACGTATGAATATATGAAAGTAGATCTAGAAGCTTTTATAGCTTTCAGTTGAGGCCCTTTATATTACGATGGGACTTTACACACACAGCTCCATGACAGATAGAATTAGCCCCTCCCCCTTTATCCTCCCCTATAGTATTCCATTATTCCGTATTATATTTAATTGTTTCTCGAAGTGTGGTTCATGGCGGACTATCAAGTTGCCAACAGGATCCCGGAAGTTTAGTAATAATGATTAATTTAAGAATGTTGATCACTAATAATACATTTGAAGTGCAAAAGATTAAATATTAGATGTATCATTCTCTCAGTAGACATAAGTCAAATAGAGAAGGAAATTTGTACCAACCATAAGTCAACCAATTTGAACCATTATCTATCAAAAATTATGGACTTACCATGCTAAAAATAATCAAAGAACTATTAGCTATTAACTAAATGTAATTAAGTAACAACCCTGAGCTAGATTGGGGTGTTTATTTAAGTCAAAATAACATTGTTTCAACTACGTGACTGAAAGAAATGGCCCCAACAAACTTGATGTGATGAGTTAGTAAACATTAGGAAAGAACGCTGACAGCTCATAACAAGTTTGTCCCCGTTGTGCTAAACAACTGGGCCAAATTGGCCTGTAAAGGCCTTTGAGTTAGTATTATTGGGGCTGAGACATTAATATCTATTCGAGGGCGGTCACTACACTCGTCGCCGGGACCATACGGATTAGAACATCGGGTCATCGAGTACTTGTAATATAGGGCTATCACCATGCCTAGAGTACCGGGTTTGAGTATGTAGGTTTTTTTTAATGGTATCAGTCAAGCCAGTAGTTCAGTATTCCTTGCTAAGCCAATTTTCTCACGAGCGCATACGTTTAAGTTCTTATATATTTTTGTAACATCTTGTAGCATCACGAGCTTGACGCCTAGACCATGTGGCCACCGAAGCGGGTTTGAATATAGCTGCACCCGGACTTAAGGATTCCAGGACAGATTACTCTTAACCTTTCGCCTTGTCACTATCTTAATAGGATATAATTATTCCCGTGCCATAGAGACTGATGCTTGCATCGGTTACCTACAGGTGCTCGGGGCGGCCCTGCGGACTGATACGCCTCCGTTTGACTTCTTTCATTATAAGTAGTACACAGGAATGGGCTGAAAGCCACACCACAGGCTACGCTCGTGGCACTGGCCCAGCAATGGGCTGGACTATGTGGGGCAGTGCAGTTTAATCACCGACGAGTGATGGGGTCCGAGTCTTTGGGTTCTGGGCCTCTCCGTTCGTGGGGTGAGCCGTTTTGGTGTTCCGGTGCTAGCCTGGACAGTTAGTAGTGCATGTGCTAGATCCTGGGTGCCTCCACTCGTACGCACGAGTAGTGGGGAGTTAACTTTCCAACGCGCAATGGACCTAACACACGGAAAAGAGTGGAGACTGTAAGGTCGCTTCTGTGAGTGGAAGTAAATAGCTCCAGGTACCACCCTGGTTAGGTGGTAGGCATGAGTGTCCCCGGTGCCGGTAATACCAGTGTACACTGGTAAGAAGGGGGGCGGGGGGGGAGTAAGAGCTCGTCTACCCAGGTATCCGGCCTGATCCGGATCATCCCACCCTTCGGGGTAGGGGGTTTAAGCTTCATAGGTACGACCTAGAAACTACCCCTCATGGTATCCAGTGGGTACTGTGCAAGCCCAGCCGGCTGGAAGTGTACCAGCACGTATCGGGAGTAGTACCCGGTTATATATCGTCCGATTATCGAAGACGCCAAAAATATTATTATTACTATTATTATTAGCACCGCTTGTTACTGCCCGTTCGGGTTATAAGCACTTACGCTAATGTTCTTAACGTGGAATCCGAACCACGGTGAAGGCCTGGCATTCCGCACATTCATAAGTGCCAAAAATAGTAATGTTTTATAAAGCTGTAGTTGGATATTATTAAGATCTATGAAGATATATGAGTGATGCACACGTTATGTTGATATCAAATCTAACAAATCACAATCGTTGATTTAAGAAAGGAACTATCTCAAATTGTGATTTTTTTTATGCCAACTTTAAACAAAAATTATTTAGCACCACGTCCTACTACCCGTTCGGGTTATACGCTTGAGTACTAATTACGCTAATGGATTAGGAATCGGGAACGTTGAAATTAGAGGGAGCGAACCTGCATTTACGTGGAGGGAGAGTGGAAAACAATTTAGGGGAAACCACTCTCAGTTCACCCGACCGAGATTCAAACCTCTATCTCCCCATCCTCGGCAGCCTAGCTCAACATGAAACTGATGCGTTAGCCAACTACGCAACCGAGTTTTTTATGCCAACTTATGTCTTCGTGGACGATGCATCGATTGGCGATGAAAGGAACCAAGTTGCTTTATCTGTTATGATAGAAATGGTGATTTTTTCTAAATGCCGCGTCTTACCATCCGTTAGGTCTATACGTCCATGTACTAACTATACTAATTTGTTAGGGATTAGGAAGGTTTAATTTAGAGGAAGCGCAACCACATTTGCGTAGAGGGAAGTTGTAAAACCATTCAGGAAAGCCACCCTCTGTCTTAGTCCAACATGACAGTAGTGCGTTAGACCATGTGGCCACTGAAGCGGTGACAATGGTGATTTGAGTTATGTAAAATAAACTTGAAACAGTCAAAACAAATAATTAATAATAGCCTAAAAAGAAATCTATTGAAAGGTTACAAAAGTGGACCTAATCTCTTTCTGCACGCATTGATTTTATATTGAAACCTGACGTGATATTTTTCCAATCACAAATGCTGCTGTCAAAAATCTCTGGTTGATAAC
This sequence comes from Timema shepardi, assembly GCA_902151425.1. Classification (NCBI taxonomy): domain Eukaryota; kingdom Metazoa; phylum Arthropoda; class Insecta; order Phasmatodea; family Timematidae; genus Timema; species Timema shepardi. The sequence goes on along the minus strand of CABFVX010001279.1, from coordinate 4,551 downwards.
AGTTAAAAACAATCATCAACATCATCATCATCATCAGGTAATCAATATTGCGAATGGTTTTCTGCAGTTCTCCTTTTTGCCTATCCTGGATCAAACTTTTTTTTAACATGTTTGTACCTTCTTCTACAAACATCGTTCGTTATCTGATTCGTATACTCCAGTTTTGATCTTCTTCTTGAATATCTCCCAAATTGACAACTAATTTAGTGTGAATATTGAAATAGTATAGCTATTTATGTAAGTTAAAATAAACAAGCAATATTAGAAAGACGTGAGATTAAATTTGTAGAATATATATAATTTATGGAAATTACTTTCTGTTTGGTTTGAACAATCGACTTGAATGTATAAATACATAATGCATAATAAATAAAATATGATTCTATCCAACAACGTCTCAAGTAACTGTTAAACTACACTCGACAGTGACTTGACTTGTGTACTGTTACATCAGAGAACGTTGATTCAATTCATAATACCTCGTCTTAACGCATTTATTAATGATTTATTTTTGATAATGAACCAAGATTAACCATTCAGATCAATTGTATTATTATTAGACCCACGTCTTACTACCTGTTAGAGTTATACGCACTTACGCTAATGTATAATGGTAGGGTGAATGTGAGATGAAATAGAGGACTTAGAGTTTAACGGGGAATCCGAACCACGGTGGAGGCCTGGCATTCCACACAGTTACAAGTCGTGATTAATACACGTCTTGTCAGAGGTGAAGGAAGGGTTTACCAGTAAGATACATCTGTACCGGGACCAAGGATTGAACCCCGGACCCCAAGCACAGAAGTCTGACACCCTACCCCCGGACCACCAGGTCACCCGTGATAAATTGTAAATTAACCAATTAGACTCTTATTGTGCTTCTCCTTGAAATTAATTAGGTTAAGAATAGCCAACACACTAGAGCTAAAATGTACTAATAAACAAACCACTTACCACTTAAGTTCGCTATGCACCAGTAATTGCTCAAATGACATTCCGGGACACCATCTAAAAATAAAATCTACTCGTTATGGCTTCATTTGTTTTTCCTCTTAAAGTCCAAACACAATATGGGAATGTTTATTACCATTAACGACCAAAAACACTTCAAAACAATGAAACGGTCATATTGGAGTTACCATTTCACTGTAAACACGTTTACCACCAAAATGATACGTGACATAGATTGGTTTTATTATTTTAATTTAATTAACAAATAACTTGTTGAGCATGCAAACATCAGAAGGTAATTTTGAAACCCAAAACATGTAAAAGCTTTTCACTGGCCAATAAATGTGACACATTTCTCACTCACTCTATTGAAATAAAAACAAAAAGTTTATTTTAGTGGAACCCACTAGCGCAGAAGCGCAAAAGATTTAATTAATTTTATTTATTCTACTTGGTATATTTCAAACATTTTTTTAACCGTGTCTTACTCCAAGTCCAGGATAACTGCACTTTTACATAAAAAGGTTAAGGATCGAGTAACTTGATTATTGAGAGGAAATGTGCCCGCATTTACGGTGAAAAAAAAATGAAGAACCATTAAGAATAAACCACCCTTAGCCCACCCCATCGAGAATATAAGATCCAACTTCTCATCACTGGTAACCTGGTCTATAGAGATTGTGTCGCCTTAAACCGTAATGCCACCAGTGTGTCTTTATAAACTGATCCATTTAAAGATTTAGGGCTTAAATTTATGTTTGCTTACAATTAACGAAATATATATTTTAATATAAGTTTAAAATCGTAAACAATATTTTATTTTTTAAAACAACAAATATAATTTTATAAATAAATACAAAAAAATATATACATAAAAAAAGAGTGAAGGACTCAATCAACGCAATTCCCTTTTGATAGTGAAAATAAGTACTAAGCATTCTGGTGTGGGATTAAGAAAAAAGGGTGTAACTAGGAGACCCATGGTTTTAGGTTAAAAGGAGGATCTCTGCGGCAGCATACATAATTATAGTTGCTCTTTTGAGTAAAAAAAGTACAAATTTTACCCCTAGAGCTGCCTAAATAGTGGACAGTATAAATGCTATCCTTTTTTTAGAATACATTTTCAAACTAACTAAGCTAATATAATAGGTATGAGGAAGGTTGAATTTAGGGGAAGTGTAACCGCATTTGCGTGAAAGGAGAGTGGAAAACCATTCAGGGAAAATCACCCTCAGTTCATACGACCAGGATTCGAACCACGACCTCCCCATCAGCAGCAGTTTAGTATATTAAAAACGAGCACATTAAGCCGTATCAAAGCTATATCAAATTAGGACGTAAACAGCCGGTTTCTCTTTGTACAATCCTAAGCTAACTACATTGATTTCCTGATAATACTTGGTTTTGCGATAATATTTTTAGCTTTCTACTGTACCTATTTAAAATCCAAACTGTCTATCATATAGAAAAAGTGTTTGTACAATAGTTTTCCACGACTGAAGCTAGTTTGAAAAAAATATTTTAGAGGGATATCAAATTGTTCCTCTCTCCTCGAACCCTTTTCATTTTCCACAATCCATTTTGAAATTTTAAAACTCCCTCTTTTAAACTTAAGATGTTTAACTTTTTAGGGATATTGGTGTGATCTCTCTCTCTATCTTCTCACCCAATTTAATTTTTTTACTAAACTGGAGAGTGGGTTTTAATCATAGTTTTGGCTATATCGAGCTCCAACTATTTTGCGGATCCCCGTTTAAATAGTAAATGTTCAGACCATTCTGGTTATTTGGGTTTATCACTTCACAATTATTAAAAAATCTCATTTTCTGACACACCAAAAAGTGTTATTTTCTATTAATTTCGGAAATTGTGAACCCTTAAATCCCATATACCAATTTTTCCAACTAGCACTTAGAATTTCAAATTTTAAGACCTATTTGTTTATCTGGGAATGTTCTAACTGCCTTCCAAATTTAAATTTTCCACCTCATCTAAAAATATTTTTGCTATACAACCCATACCATATTTCCCGGGCTCCTATTAATTTTTTTTAAAATTTCCGATTTGTATAACTATCTGTAGAGGTTCATTTAAACGCATGCCGAATTTTAATTTTCTTCCACACTGATAAGTAGTTATTTCTATTAATTTTGGAAATTTTGAGCCCGCCACTCTCTTTTCTCCAACTCATTCTAAAACACTTCATATTTCAAGATATATTGTGATATCTGAAATTTTCTCTCAACATGGATGCCAAATTTTAATTTTCTACCTCTTCTAAAATGTTTTCCCATTTCCTGGAGCACCATTTTGAAATTTTCCATTTTTATATTTTGTATAGTTATATGGGGCCAAATTTCAGCCAAGTTTACAAATCATCAAATTTCAAACTTTCAGCTCATTTATAAGGGGTTAGTCTTTTCTGGACACAGACACACAATTACTTTAAAAATAAATTTCTATATACATATTACATTTAGATAGATGGGTATATAGATGAATAGATAGATGGATGTAAAAATATTAGAAATTATTAGTTTAAAAAAAATATGGCATAATGTTCAGAATCAGAAAATTCGTGAGGGTTCATTCATAGACACCATTTTGAAGACTTTTAAAAATATTTTATTAAATAAAAATACGAGACAAAATCATGTTCTACCAACACCTTTAACTTGGTAAAGTAATTCTTCAGACTCACAATATCGGGATGAATTTTAGTATCGGCCATATCGTTGGCCATGCCGTCTAAGTGTCAAGTTATGACAAGATAAAGGTAGCCATTTCGACTAAATGTCTGACCGGGGAAAATGATTATAGAGTTCCAACAAGATTGTGAATGATGGGAAAAGCAAGGATGGCATCTACTTTGGGAATGGTCGAAATAGTGGGTACTATTAACAAGATAAACACTATTTGGCCACTGAAATGTTATACCTGGTGATTGACGGAAGAAGTAAGGTTGGCATCCACAACGGTCCCGCACCAGTTGCAGTCTGCACTCCACGTGACAACTCTCCTGGGTGTACGTGCTAAAGAGGTCAAGCTTCTTCTCGTTAGGGAAGTAGCAGTCCCGCTCAATGGGAGACATCTCCCACAAAGTTGAAGAACTGACAGACAAGGCCACCGACAGTTTCACATTGTACACCATGCCCTCACCTTGTGGCATGAGCAGGCCCATGGTTGCTTCGGGCAGTACTGCGGGGTGGTGTACTAAGATCTACAACATACACAGTACTAAGCAATAACTCAGGGGGTGTACTAGGATCTACAACATACACAGCACTGACAAAGAACCCAGGGGTGGTGAACTAGGAACTACAACATACACAGCACTAAGCAATAACTCAGGGGGTGTACTAGGAATTACAACATACACAGCACTGACCAAGAACCCAGGGGTGGTGAACTAGGAACTACAACATACACAGCACTAAGCAATAACTCAGGGGGTGTACTAGGAACTACAACATACACAGCACTGACCAAGAACCCAGGGGTGGTGAACTAAGAACTACAACATACACAGCACTGAGCAAGAACACAGGGGTGGTGTACTAGGATCTACAACATACACAATACTGAGCAATAACAAAGGGT
>CABFVX010001278.1:163761-176337 GCA_902151425.1 Timema shepardi | reverse complement strand
GTGTTTGGGGAACCCGGTTCCATCGTCCCCGTGGCTAGGTGACTACGTGTTTGGGGAACCCGGTTCCATCGTCCCCGTGTTTGTGCAACCCTGTTTCCATCTTTCCCTTAGCTGGGGGAGCATGGTTATATCGTCCCCGTGGTTGAGTAACCATGAAGGCCTAAGCTCACAACACACTTTCCAACGAGTGAGTTCAGTCTGATTTGCTTTGTAGCCGTTGATGTGTAATACGTACTGTACTACAGAAGGATACTGATAAGTTGCGTTCAACATTGATATTACTTAACTATTATATCCAAGCTATTTATCAAAAGCGACATTTACCGATAGCAATACTTGACTTTTGAATATATGGAAGTAGTTTTAGTAACTTTTTTGTTCTTCATAATACAGTCCAAAATAGGAAGAGTATTTAGAAAATTGTCTAGATCTACATTTATGTATTCATATGTGAAGTCATGCGAGTTGCAACTGTTACTTTTGATAGATATTATCAATACCTATAAAATAACACTAATAAGATAGTAAAATGAAATAAATAAAACTCTTTTATCGTTAACTGCACAGAATTATTGAAACTTGGAAGATCAAAATGATTTTCAGGTTATGCATTTAGCCGTATCATATTCGTAAACTGAAAAATGACACCTTGACACGGGAATTAAACCCGGGACCCTTGACTTAGCGTGCCACACGTCCATCAAGGACTGTCTTAAAATATGAGTGAAAAATGACCATGAACCCGCTTCAGTGGCCTCATAGTCTAAGGCGATACTATCTTAATAGAAAGATTAGACAGATGAAGACTGGTAAATCGTGGTTCGATCCCGGTTGAGTGTACCGAGTGTGGTTTTCTAAATGTTTTCCCACTTTCCCTCCACGAAAATACGGTTACACTTTATCTAAATAAACCTTTCTAATCCCTAACTCATTAGTGTAATTAGTGAATAGGCGTAAGACCCGAACGGATAGTAGGACGTGGTGCAAATAAAAAAGACTCCCGAACACGGATGGAATTCTGATATATCAATGGTAATTTTATAAAGCATTAATTCACTATGCTAAGACGCCCGAGCTAAATTCCTGTGTCTAGTTTTCATTTTTAAATCTAAGAATATAGTGAAATTAAATTTTATTATTATTATTATTAGTACCGCGTCTTACTACCCGTTCGGGTTATACGCACGTACGCTAATTGTGTAATGGTAGGGTGATTGTGAGATGAAATGGAGGACCTACAGTTTAACGTGGAATCCGAACCACGGGGGAGGCCTGGCAATCCCCACATTCACAAGATGTTTTGTCAGAGGTGAAGGAAGGGTTAAGTAATCAGATAAATCTGTGCTGGGACCGAGGATTGAACCCCGGCCGCCAGCAAAGAAGTCTGACACCTTACCCCTAGACCGCCAGGTCACCTACGACGGCGAGATTGAAATTCGAATTTCGGTTGGGTGTACTAAGGTTATTTCCAAAATGGTTTTCCATTCTCCCTACAATTAAATGCAGGTGTACTTTCTCTTAAGTATAAACTTCCTAATCACTTAAACTATCAGCGTAATTAGTACATAAGCGTAACCCGAACGGTTAGTAAGAAGTGGTGCTAAAACATTTTATTGATCTTACAAATACTAATGATAAAAATCTGTTAGTTTTTTTTATTGTGCTCTGAAAGCCTACAGAGCTCAGAAGATGGTAGTGGCATTGCCCGATAGAGAGCGTCGCGTGCTAGCCCTATATGTCTTTGGTTTGAATCTCGCATTGGTAGCCTCGCTGACAAAGGCGTTGGTCTCGTTTGGTTGGCTGGTGATTTAGAAGGTCGGTTCAGAGACAAGTTGTGGTCTGGTGCAGCGATAACTCTTACAATATGCCCTTCTTAATAAGTGTCAATCTCATAATAGCCAAACTGGTTTTTTGACAGTTAAAAAGTAACCGGAATTCTCATGAACCACTTCCGTAAACTTGCGTGGTTCTTTCATAAGGTACCGGGTACTGTGTGCTCGACCCGGGTGGATCCCACAAACTTTTCAAATCACACTGTTCATTGAAGAGAGACCCTGAGGGTCAGTGGTCCGCGGAGGCTCTCACACAGTTCTCCGGAGAGTATACTGTCATTGCACTCATATATTTAGAAACCCTTGTGGTTGAATCGTTTTCTATTACTATAAGATTTTGCTCGCAGCGTTGGTCGTAGAGTGTAAGGCGCCTTTCTTCCAATAGACTGGACTTACGGCTACACGGGATATCGGGATTCGAATGCCGGTTAGGCGTATTGAGATGTTCCTTCCCTAAATGGTTTTCCACACTCCCTTACCACAAATGCGCGTCACTTACTCTTAATTCTTCCTTTACCGTCCCTACCCCATTTTTGTAAATATGTGGGTAGATAAAGTAGTAAAACTAGGTGCACAAATCCATTATTTTTCAGTTTTATTTCGTGAAAGATTACAACTCGCCACCTTGAGGCATGGTTAAAATCATGATATGTGACTTATAGCGTCGTTACATGCTTTAATTGTCTCGTGAAACTCTGACTCATGAACATATGACCCCATCTTGTCACAGTACGGCAACATTTGCTCAGGAAGGACCATTCTGAGTGATTTTTGGAGACTCTCTCGCGCGCAGACATCCCGTATTCCCATCCTTTCCCTGGCTTAACTTGTTGCTATGGTTACCGCGCCACTCCGGGGGATCTGTTGATTGATTAATAAGGGCACAAGTTCTTAGCCAGGCTGATCCCCAATATTTGCATTGGAAGCAACAGAGTTTCGTATTCGTCACGCAAGGGAGGTGGGACGTTCAAGGTTACTTCCAGCGGGGCCGGACGCAGCGTTCAGAACGTCTTTCTTTGTCCGACAACTTTGCTCGTTTGGTCCCGGGTTTGATTCCCGGCATCACCGAAAAAGTATCACATCGGTGAATAAAACTAAAAGGCCTGGGAACTTTGTCTGAGTGTGGTCTCTATTCACAGATTTCAGTTATTATTTTTTGCACCACATCCCCCGTGCACCCGTCCAGGCTGTCCATATTTACACTAATGGAATATTGGCGGAAGTAGAAGGAATTTAGAGAAAATATGTACGCACCTGTGCTATGTATCAGAAAGATTGTACAACCACTTAGGAAAATATCCTTTGGTGCACCAGTAGGGATTAAAACCTCGACGTTACTGGGAAAGTACCCTAGATGGGGAGACGAGACTGATAGCTTAGGCAAATTCTACACTAGTGGTTTAAACGCATCGGTTTTGCCGCTAGCTTACGCCCCTAAACTTTTGAATCTACACCTGACGGTCAAAACGCACTGTTAAACAGCTAACATAACGCTATTGATTCTACACTTGCGGTTTAAATGTCGTGGTTGTTGCTTCCACTTGTGCAGAGTGACTTAAAAATGGGCATTGTACAGGTCGGCTGTTTGCGGGACTTAATTTGTTGGAGGAAAAAAAAAATCGTCAAAAGAAACGTTGGTGAACTCACCCCACATTATCCAACCGTCTCTCAACAGGGCAGTTTCATATTATATTTATTAATTTCAGAATGTACCCAGAGAAGTTATTTTTGTACTATATAATGTCTGTGGTTTCATTTGATGAACTACTTGGTTTACAGAATGAAAATATTGCAAAACGTGATACCATCTTGAGGAAGCGTATTTATTATTCCTGCTGAAAAACTGAGGTACAACTGCCTGCTAACGCCTGGTGTAGTCTGATTCACGTTTCTACCGCTGGGTGGTTTTAACGCCACCGGAGATAGCGGTTAAAACGCTAGTATAGACGAATACTTATTTTCTAACTTGATACCCGCCTCGGTGGCGTAGTTGGCTAACGCGCTTGTCGTGTTGAGCTCGACTGCCGAGGACGGGGAGATCGAGGTTCGAATCTCGGTCGGGTGAACTGGGGGTGGTTTTTCCTAAATGGTTTCCCACTCTCCCTCCACGTAAATGCGGGTTCACTTCCTATAATTCAAGCTTCCCAATTCCTAATCCACTAGAGTAATTAGCACTTAAAGCGTATAACCCGAACGGGTAGTAAGACGTGGTGCTAAATATTATTATTATTATTCTAACTTGATAACAAGGGTGTCATTCAAAGGCGCGGTTGCTAGCGTAGCGTTTTAGCCGCTAGTGTAGAATAGGTCTTTGTCTCCTTCCTCATCGATGCCGGTAAGAATTTATAAGTTTTGTGCATCTAAATAATGTTTCAAGAGGTTGGGAGGTTATTTCAGTCATATCTAGATCCTATTAATAAAAATAATAAGAAAACATTTATTTTTCACATTTTGTTAGTAAGAAATAACACTCCAAAGCTACTTTTTATGAAAACGTAACAATATAATTAATTACTGGTTGATATAAACTAAATTTAGATCTACATATATCTATTTTATATTCTCCCTCTGAGCCTTGAGCGTCAGGAAGGGCACGAACCTACAACTGAATACGATATGTGCAAACAAGTGAATGTTGATTCATTTCTTCTTTTTAGTTCAAGGCTATGATGGTCGTGTGTTGGACCACTATTACCAACCTTTCTTACAGAGTCCCAGTGCGCCTTGGCAACCTATCTAAACAAACAATGCAGACAGCTACACGAGCAAGAGGACTATCACACACCTAATAGAAACTCATTTTTATAACATATACATATTTGGTTTCTTGTTGTCAACATTGATATTATTTTACCAAATTAGCATTGTTAATTTATGGGTGCCATTTATTGGAAATGTACCCACATTTGCGTAAATTGAAATTTTCAAACCATCTAGGCAAAACTACTCTCAATACCTGCGGTCAGAATTTGAACCGAAACCTTCCAGTCGCTTACAATCCAGTCTTATTACGAGAGTGACACGGGACACCTAGTGCAATTCGAACACCGATGTGAGTGAAAAATCCACTTTTATCAAGTTATCTACACGATAACTTCCGTCTCCTCGAGACAAGACAACAATGCAATACAAGCTGGACAGGAACATCCTATACCCTCTGCTGCCTAATTGACGAGATTATATTGCCATGCGATCAATGATTTGTTTGCGAGTTAATTTAAATTTTTAAAGAAAAAAAAGTGTTAATATCCTCTTCTCCAAAAAAGAAGGGCTAAAAGCTTCGCGGGGTGGACCTATTATTGGTGGTTTTGAGTAAGGATTTGCAACCCTTGTCCGATAGCCCTTGTTGGATGATACGTCGGTGCCGTCTCTTTGATATTAATCTACTGGTTACTCTGTGGCCTACCAGGTTAATGTAAATTCCGCCACGAAGATTTTATGACCCCAAGCTCCTCTGTAAATTCCGTCCCGTCTTTAATAAAGGGGGGGTAAATCCCGTACCGCATTAAAATACTTAATAAATTATCTTTAAAGACTACGTTCAAACGGTGGATTCGACCACGTGCTTTGATCCGCGCGGAAATTGGTAGCTGTTCAGATGTCGCGGAATTCGTGCGGAATATAAAAGGAAAGTTAAATAACATCGTTAATATTTACAAAACAAAACCTTGACATCTATAGTACGAATAGTACAGAGAGCTGGATATTCGTGTGCCTACTACTGTTCTTATATAATATAAATAACTGTGGTAATAGCTAATAATAAATATCTGTAATAAAGACTAAACCTACCTAGTACGTTCTTTTTTTCCAATGTTTTCCCGGCGATGGTGAATGGTTCTACCAATTCTGCCCAAGATAGTTTTTTTAAATTGTGTAGGAGGATTATTCACATTCCATGTCCCATATGGGAGGCCCTTTCTCCACCTTGTCAACAAAAAGTTCTGTATCGAAACGCTCCATAATCTGCCTACGTCCAAACCGTGCCGAATCCGCTCAACTAAACGCTCTCATTGAAATTCATAGAATTCGTTCCGCGCGGAACACGCGCGGTATCGAGGGTTTCTGGCGGTCGGTCAGCGGAGATCGCTCGGACGATTGGACCGTTCCGCCCCGTCTGAACGAACTCTAAATACGTTTCGCGATCGAACTATGCCGACCGAGCGTAGATAAAATACAAAACAAGAAAAAACGATTAAACTATGATTTGAAGATGATATTCACTCATTTTAATAACGTTTTATAAAATTTCCGAAGAAATTGAAGGCAGCAATGAAAAAAGAGAAGTTCTTGGCTGATAAAATGTCTGAGTATGACAATGAGAAAAGATATTACTGTTTGATTTTGCTAAAGAGGTGTCATCTACATTTTTACCTATATAATTTATTTTCTAGGTGACTTTAGATGTTCAAAGAGGAAAATAAGTTGTGAAATGTTTATTTACGTTAAGACATTTTCCCCCAAGAAATTAAAATTCATAATTAACATATCATAACGTCAGTCATCGAAGAATTTTGTAAACAATATAAACAATAGTTTCTACACCACGTTATTGATTTTTTTTGTAGGTTTGAACTATATAATAGTGTCGAAAAATGGGGCCATGATGAATTAAATGTTTAAAATGTAACAAAATGGCTTTCATTATTATATAATAATTAATCTGTTATAATTTACTATATTAATTATTCTTTATCTAAAGAAGGATTATAGAGGGTGCACTTTACTTACATAGCACCACCAATGTACCATTGACTTTACGGAGTTAACACAAGAGCCAAATAAATATAATGATGGAACGAATTTCACATACAAAATGTAAACGTGATGGAATCAACCAAAACTGGGCCTATCACTCGGGGAGTAGTCCCAGCCCACATTGACGGTATAATGAATAATCTATTTGGTACCCAGTGTGCTATGGTCGTATATATAGAGAGATTCGGACATCAAACAACCCCCCATTTGACTTGAACCGCTTGTAATTAATCGTATACTAGGGATCGGTCGACTCCCGAGACGACTATAAAGACGGTCCTTAGCGGTGAATCAACCAAGGCTATGTTACTCGCCTAGCATCTTCTCTGGAGCAAATTTTACTCTAGTCTAGGGGGTTAATCATTCTAACAACATACTAATAACAAGCAGTTCAGATCGAATGGGAGATTGGTTGACGGTCGAATATCGACTGTATATACAACCCTTGGTGTCATATGCTATCTAGTGTAAGGCATTTTTGAAATCTTAGTGCCAGACTCTCAAATCGATCTGTCTCGGTTTTTCTTTGCGTGAATATTGGGGAAGATTTGCTTATTTCTGTATTAAGGACGCTGATGCATATTCTTAAAAGATACCCCTTACTTTTTTTTTAGCACCTTGTCCTTGTTAAGGCTATAGGCCTACTCATATGTGCTACAGTAGCCCCATGGCGTCTTTGGTGCTGACTGACAGCTAAAAGCTGAACCATATGATCTGCAAAAACATGTGTTTAGCAGCTGTCACTTCTGACGGTCAAAATTCAGGTAGATACCTAAATGTTGACTGTCAGAAGTCAGCTCTGAGCTGTCAGTCAGAACCAAAGAAGCCATGGGGCTGCTGTAGTAATAACCACGCTAATGTATTAGGGATAAGGAAAGTTGAACTAAGAGGAAGTATACCAACATTTTCGTTGGGGTAAAGTGGAAAATATGCAGGATATACCATCCTCCTCTAACCCTAATCTTTGCCGTTGTCGGCAGTCCAGTCTATTGCAAGAGTGACGCTTTAGACTATTCAAACACCGAAGAGGGTCTTGCCTTCTTCCACGCTCCTATTATATTTGACCTGTTAATTTAGAATGCATAATATCTACTAGTACAAATTTATATTGAGCCTAGGAAACTTGGTAAGGGAATTGTCACACACACTTTCGTTTAACACTTATGCATTAGGCTAAAACCGTTAGCCCAGTCTCGAACCTTGGTCTCCTATGTGAGGAGTTAGTGCCCGAGGGCCAACCACTGCTTCCCAGATACAGCCCAGCGGTCGACGACCCCAGGCACTGAACCTCGGACAGGGCTTGCTTGGTTCTTTCACAGCGCCATTTTATTTAGTCTCAACGTCCGCTCTAGTGCCAATACCGGCCAGCACCAGAGATATGCACCAGCATTCGACACATGAAAATAAGTATGACTTAGTTGTGTATCAAACCCTGTCCCCAATGGCCCCAAGAAAGCACCCTTATCGTTAGGCTTATTCCAGTCGAGCCTGGCAGTTCTAGACGTTAGACTCACATTGGACTTGCTCGCCGCTAGCGGGATGAATACATAAGAGGTGGTTTAATCATTTTAACTTTACCATTCTCTCTCCACGCTAATACGAGTTCACTTCCTCAAACCTACTTTTCTCATTCCTAAATTATTATTTTTTCCACCACGTCTTAATATCATTTCGTTTTGATATCACCAATGGAATAGGAAGGAGGAAGGTATAATTTAGAGGAAATGTACCCAAATCTGCGAGAGAAGAGAAAGGGAAATCATTCAGGAAAAACTACCCACGGCACTTAAACTATTTCTTGAACTCCGACTTCCTCGTTACCGGCAAACCAGATTAGATGAGCATGACATTTAGATCGTGGGTGACAGATATGGGTCCTACCAGTTAGATTAATTTTTTAACTAAGGATTTCTAAATATATTAATCAAATATGAGTTTAAAGTAAAAATACTACAACGTTTTTCTGAAAACAATGTTTGTACCTAGCTCAAGTTCTCTCAAGCCACCCATTTATTTCAAGTCTGTGTTTCTTTTCACCGACAATTTAGGTAATTTTTTAAAAATTGCGTGAAATAAAATATATTTAATTTTATTGTAGTAAAAGTTTGATTATATTTTGGTGGTTCCATTCAAAATTCAACCCCGTCATGTTAAACAAATGTTTTCAGACATATAACTTTGTTGTCTCGTTGGAAACATCGTTTAATAAAATGTTCTTTCTCTCTCTTTCAGTGGCGTCGTCAGACGAATCCCCCGTAGCCATGAAACTGAAGAAGATGTGGTTGAAAGCGCCGATATCTGAGGATTGCGACACAAATCTAGGTAAGTACTCAATCCACTGTTACACTTGTATTTCAGAACGCCATAAAAATTCAAAACGACAAATAAAGAAACCCGCACAGGTTGCTGACGCGGTCTTTAATCACGAGAGATTTTCCCATCCCCCTTTCTACACTAATGTGGGTGCAATTGCTCAAATTAACTTACTCAACTCTACACCATGGATTAAATCACTACACAACCCCTTTATACCCGCACAGTTGATCACGCAGGCAAAGGGCTCGTTTTTTAGGGTGACTTAAGTTCGAATCTCCGCTGGGGCACAAACCAATCCGGCTTAGGTCCTGGTAATTCAATTTACAGTATCTTAAATTTATCTTACAAGCTCATAAATAAATAACACTAAAAACGCAGTTAAAAGCGCATGAATAAATAACATTAAAAACGCAGTTAAAAATTAAAATATTAAACGATTTCTTACTTTTCCGTAACAAAGTTCTGGTATAATTTTTGTGAACTATACTTTCGTCTTCCCTACCCACGGATGGACTGGCAGGTTCTTGGTAGACTGGGACTTTGAATATGATGGCCTTTAAACATTCATTATTCAATACACCACTGAAGCTGTGTTTCATTATAAGCTGAAGGGGTGAGTTGAAGTATATTTAAGTTTGTAAAACTATCCTCCACCTGCTACTCGTGTAGATTATCACAGCTATTAACATTCTAGTTTTTTTTACCACCACGACTTACTCCTTGTTCGGAATATACGCATAGTTCTACATGCTCATTTATTCTAAAGGGCTAGCGGTAAGGAAGGTAGCATTTTAGAGATAATCTGCCCGCATTTGCGTTAAAGGAGAGTTGGGAAACCATTTAGGAAAAACTACCCTTGGTAGACCCGACCGGGATTTGGATCTCGCCGGCATCAGCAGGCCACTATCACGAGAGTGATGCCTGAGCCCATTCTGTATTTACTAAAATGTTTTTACTTTTTTCTTAAGAAATTGTTTATAGACGACACCAAGAAACAACAAAAGGAACGGTTTAAAATTTAATGCCACCGTATATCTTTACAAATAATATATTCTGGGTACTCTCAGACTTACTCACTGGATTTTTTTTTAAACTAATGAAAACCTCATTTATGGTTGAATGCAAGGCCGCAGCCAGCCAATAATTTCAGCGGGGGTGGGGGGTGTTTGTGGGCACATCCCCCAATGGCCGGAGGCTAGAAACATTCTAGATGATAAACAGTTCTAGAAGCTATCTGAAGGTTTTTTTATGGCAGCATAACACTATAACTGACTAAGGCTAGAAAAATTCTAAATATTAAACATCTCTAGAAACTATTTGAGGTGTTTTTTTTATGGCAACATAGCACCAACTGCCTAAGGATAGAAACATTTTAAAATATTAAACACCTCTAGAAGCTATTTGAGTTTTTTTATGGCAACACAACACCATAACTTCCGAAGGTTAGAAAACACCTCTAGAAGCTCTTTGAAGTTCTTTTTATGTTAACACAGCCTCCTAATTTGTACTTGCGCCTTAATTTTGATATTGTTTGAACCATAAATAAAGCCATATAAATTTTATGCACTAAATTTCGGGAGAAGGGGGTTTGAATCCCCCACCTCCAAATAAAACCTAACTTTGGCTTTGGTTGAATGGGTTGCTTTATATTAGTTCAAAGTAAGGTTGAAACTCGGACTCGTCCACTGTTAGTGTTCTGCCCTCTGACACATCAACTCGTCCACTGTTATTGTTCTGCATAAGAAAGTAAACACATCAACTGGTATACCCATCGACACATCATCTCGACCACCCAAAATTGGATTGTTCAGAGCAAAAGCTTGCAGTACATACTGTACACTGTAAACCCCTCTTCCCCTTCCCCAAAATCAAGTAGTAGAATTTCACATTACTAGTATCGCAGTTGGTCGTTAAAATATTAAATATTACATTCAGTCATTTCACATGCATTGTATTAAAATCAACTGTTTAGGTTAGTTCAGTAGAGTTCTAATGGTGACCTGGCGGTCTAGGGGTAAGGTGTCAGACTTCTATGTTGGCGGCCGGGGTTCAATCCTCGGTCCCGGCAAAGATTTATCTGATTACCAAACCCTTCCTTCACCTCTGACAAGACATCTTGTGAATGTGAGGAATGCCAGGCCTCCACCGTGGTTCAGATTCCACGTTAAACTGTAGGTCTTTCATTTCATCTCACAATCACCCTACCATTACACATTAGCGTAAGTGCGTATAACCCGAACGGTTATTAAGACGCGGTCATGATAATAATAATAATAATAATAATAATAATTACTTAGTACGCTTTTGCACTGAACAATCCAAGTTTGGGTGGCAGAGCTGATGTGTTTACTTTCTTCAGCAGAACAATAACAGTGGCCGAGTAGAGTTACAGTAGCCCCATGGCTTCTTTGGTGCTGACTGACAGCTGACGTTTGACAGTCAACATTTAGGTATATACCTAAATTTTGACCGTAAGAAGTGACAGCTGCTAAACACATGTTTTTGCAGATCATATGGTTTGGCTTAGGGATACGTAATTTGGTCTGGTAACTTTTCAAAGCCGTACAGTCCAAAGTAATTGAGGCATCCCAAATCTTACCGGCCACCAGGATATCTCTCGATGTCCCATTCCACCCCTGTCCCCGCCCATTTGTTTGGATAATATTATATCCTGGCTGGTAGTAGGTAAGACGTGAAGCACAGAACAAACTATAAAAAATCTGTTTAAACAAAAAAAGTTCGGGTTTTTGAAGTACTTACAGCACAAGCTACTTCGTACAGTTTCCAAACAAGAGGATGGATCAGCTTTTTTTTTTAGCTATCATCATCATCATCATCATCAACTATTTCCAGCCCGTGTCTGTGGATCAGTATAGTAAAATGCCTCCATCTTCCTCTATCGTTCCACCATTCTTCCTCCTTTAATTTCTTCCACTGTTCTCTTACTTGCATGCTTTCTGTTATTTTCTCCTCCCTTCTCTTTCTTGAACTCACTTGCGATCTTTTACCCTCATACTTCATTCCCATGATTTTTTATTGTATCCTCCCTTTTTCCATCCTCATTACATGCTCATTCCACTATCATACACAAGTTTATTTATCTGAATATTCTATCATTACTTTAGGGAGACTATCGAATTGATATTGTGCTACATATTTGCATGATATAATTTTTCTTCTCACTCGTTCACAGTACGGGGCATACATAACCTGACACCTTGTCAGGAACCAGGAGCTAATGACTTGAGTAGCTCAACTGTTGAAGCAATTTACAGCCGACTGTGGTCAGGTGGGGACGCCGTCGGGATGAGGTTCTTGTGTCTGTTTCTCGTGATCCTAGGAGACTGGTGTAACCGACATAGCTAGGATAGTGATTGTGTATGACTCCCGCACTAGTTGTTTGTCCCATAGTTTGGATCTGTATTGTCTCCTCAGATGAATGTTTATTACAAAACTTCCTTCATCCTGTTCGTCACGGTTTGTCGGTGTTGGCTATATTTGAACTAAGTTGAGCAGACATTGCCACGTGCTCGCCCCCCAAGTAAAATATATCTGTATCCCGTGTGAACCACAGTGTATGTGGATTGTGTGTTGTAAGGTGAGCTTGTTGTGTACAGACCTAAAATCGGCAATCCGGTCCCCAGGCGAACGAGTGGGCTGCACGAGAAAG
>CABFVX010001278.1:149386-163708 GCA_902151425.1 Timema shepardi | reverse complement strand
GGTTCTGGAAATTAGTAAATGAGCAATGCCGGGTATCGATCCAGGGGGTTGGGGGAGGAGGGGGGGGGGCGAGACTGGGACCGCGGCGAGAGCCGGGCTCGACTGTTCGCTCGCTATAACGTCCTTCGCCTTTCCTGCGGTGCCGCCCACCGTACCATCTTGAACGAAAACTGTTCCTCTGCTTCCAGCAACATTTTGACCCTTTGAAAAAAATAAACACTGTCGTCCTAACCTAACGGCAAACCCTTGAGAAGAAATGAGCATCGTCCTTTATTTGTGTTAAGCCCAACTTTCACGAAATACTCGTGATGTTATCGTGGTTGTGTGTAGAACCAAGCTCTGGTGGGCTGGGCCGTGTCATGTTGCCCTCTCGCAAGGAACTCATATCACACTGACGATTTAGGAAGTGTACACACCTTCTAACTTCATTAGAGAAACTTATGTAGCTACTACGAAATATACGACACATATTTAGATAGTTATAGTGTATTAATCACAACTTGTGAATGTGTGGAATGTCAGGCCTCCGCCGTGGTTCGGATCCCACGTTAAACTGTAGGTCCTCCATTTCATTTCACAATCACCCTACCATTACACACTAGCGTAAGGGTGTATGACCCAAACGGGTAGTAAGACGCGATACTAATAATAATAATAATAGTTTCATCCTTGTTTTGAGAACAGTAGTTACTTTTGCCAACAAAAATAAAATTCCATTCACAAAATGATTTTCTGAGTATATAATAAGAGTTAAGTGAACAGTTCAAGATAATTTGGCAAATTTTAAAACTAATGGTTATATACCTCATCCTCCTCCAAAAAATGGTCTTAAACCCCCAAAATATGTATCACCCGCTTCGGTGGCCGCATGGTCTAAGGTACTACTCTCGCAATAGACTAGTCTGCTGATGATGGGGAGATCATGGTTTGATCCCGGTCGTGTGCACTAAGGGTTTTTCCTAAAGGGTTTCCCACACTTTATCCACACTAATGTGTATACACTTCCTCTAAAGTAAACCGTATTCATCCCTAACCCATTAGCGTAATTAGTACATAAGCACACAACATGAATGTATGGTGAGACAAAAAAAACCTAGTATCTCTTCTGCACATGTCTGTATGTAAACATAGTTGGAAACTAATACCTTCGCTACTGCCAAATTATGTACAAGTATCCACTAAAATCACTCTTTTTGTTATTAGTCGCCATGATCACTGTGTGTGTGGGGGTATTAGCGCGAGGTCAATAGTTCTATTATCTGGAAAGCAACACTGTAAGAAGTAATATCGCCAAACTTTCATAAAGATTTTAGATATACTTTAATGCAGCGGTTTCCAAACTTTCTGAATGGCATATCACCCCAACAATTTCCGTAATTTATAGTACCACCAAGATAATGATGAGTGTTTACTATTTCGGTACATTTTTAATAGTGCCCAGGGATATAATAACAGACCACATGGCTGCACTGGCTGTCTGAACTTGAATAAATGCTGCCACCCCTCCAACCACCGTTTAAATCTGTTTTACTTTTAGCTAAACTATGTCTGAATATATTTATAAGATTTGATGAGCCCCTACATTTTTACTATTTTTAAGTTGCGTGTTTTGTTTGGCATCTCATGGCGTACCACTGGGAATAATAATTGTACGTACCACTGCTATGCACACCACAGTTAGGGAACCTCTAATTTAATGTAGTATTGCATCAACCAAGCCAAATATTTTCTTGCTTTTAGTTTGTTTTACAACTATAGGAGAAATCTAGTTAGCTCATCACTGGCTACTTTGCATTACTCTATTTATAATTTCTATTAAAGTTTCCCTTTCCTATCATACACTCCCGCCAAAAAACACTACACAAGTATATGTTTTTTATGTACACAGAACCTTACTACCCATATATTTAGACTAATGATTAAGAGGCGCATATTTATACTTATGGTGTAAGGGATGAGTAATTGGGAATTTTAATTATTGTGGGTGCAACCTCAAAGTTAGTTAATGAAATTTAGTCACAATAAGAAAATAGCAATAGAGTATATAATGCTGCCTTTCATTTTTATGTTCAATTAGCTACTTACTAGCAGCTGATTCTCAGTGGCGACATTTATTAGTAAGTTGGTACAACTTGTACTAATAACTACTTAAGGACTTTTTGGTACAGTCATACAGTGTATGTAGACTGAACCTACCTAGTTAAAGGCATGCGAAACACTAAACGGCAAAGGCGCGTTTTTAATTATGAAATACATTAAAAAAAATTATTACATCCACACAGCATTACACTCTAAATGTCGCAGAGGTGTGAACTGTCCTCCATCTTGTCACAGAGGAAAAGGCGGCTGTTGTCCTCTAAATGTTGCGGAGGTGTGTACTGACCTCCATCTTGTCACAGAGGAAAAGGCGGCTGTTATCCTCTAAATGTCGCAGAGGTGTGAACTGTCCTCCATCTTGTCACAGAGGAAAAGGCGGCTGTTGTCCTCTAAATGTCGCAGAGGTGTTTACTGACCTCCATCTTGTCACAGAGGAAAAGGCGGCTGTTGTCCTCTAAATGTTGTGGAGGTGTGTACTGTCCTCCATCTTGTCACAGAGGAAAAGGCGGTTGTTGTCCTCTAAATGTTGCGGAGGTGTGTACTGACCTCCATCTTGTCACAGAGGAAAAGGCGGCTGTTATCCTCAAAATGTCAGAGGTGTGTACTGTCCAGAAAGAAGCCTAAACTCCAGGATCGTGTGCTTTGCGAGAACTTCACGGCGATTTCACTTAAATAGCTTTGAAATATGATCTACAGTAGCCCCATGACTTCTTTGGTGCTGACTGACAGCTCAAAGCTGACTTCTGACAGTCAACATTTAGGTATATACCTAAATTTTGACTGTCAGAATTGACAGCTGCTAAACACATGTTTTTGCAGATCATATGGTTCGGCGTAGAGATACATAATTTGGTCTGGTAACTTTTCAAAGAAGTCGTGGGGCTACTGTAGTCATACTATCAAGAGTTGATCACGTTTTATCATCGCACAAATTTGGTACTTTTAAAAATAAAAATCTTTGTATTTGAAATATATGTTTATAAAACCGTTAATTTTTTTTTATATATTAGCAAATATGTTTTAAACAATTTAATATAAAGCATCAGGGTTGCGAAGGTGAATTTTACTCACCATCCGTTGTGGTTGCGTGTTTGCGGTTTAATGAAGGGGATATATAGATTTGGCACGGCAGCATGGACTTGTCCAGTGCATCCATTCGGGATTAAAGACCAGACTCAGATCTAAGTCAGTGGCTGAGTTTCCACTCTCCCATGAAGCCTTTTGTACCACCGTGTTGAAGATATATCCTAGAGATATATAGTTCTCATAAACATAGTTTCAAATTTTCATAATATAATAAATTGTTTCCTTTTCCATGTCCATTGGCTCGCGAATGCAACTATCAGAAAAGCTACTAGGTCTACTTTCACATAGTCATAAGCTAGATCATGTAACCTGCAGCTATCACTTTAGATATATATTATTAATACCAAAATAATAATATAGTAAAATGTTATTTGTTGACCTCAGATGTCTGTCTATATCTCGTAAGTCTGGCCAGGTACATTGAACCCCTGTAAAGCAGACTATTAAGTTGTGACTTGGGCGCCTGGTTGCTAGGCTGCCTGTATCGCTCCCCGGCGCGCCGGGTTGCACACATCCAGCTCAGTATAGAGTTCAATCTACTACTTGTGAGATTCATATTGTTTTCTGAAGGATACTATATCACTTTTCATGTGTTCACACCCTTGGTCGTGTGGCCTGTTACCTAGCAAGTTATGATACTAGAGGGGCTTTAATCTCCATTCTAAACTCGACATGAAGTCAAATGTTTGCCTTTTTAAAAGTAGTTTATATTCCCTGATATAAGACAAAAACTAAAACTAAATTTCATCATACATGGATTAATATAGATTATACGAGATAGAATTCTAATTAGATGACCTGGATAACATCCTACATCAGATTAATGGGCAAAAAGCCTTACACTTTATCTTTAATCTTTATACAGTGCTTCCGGTTGCATAAATGTGTGTACATTTGTAAATATTGTGAATAACTAATAACAAATATGTATATATACCATTGATATAAGGGCGCACTCGAATTGTGAAATCAAGTATACTTGTCATCCTGTGCACATAAGATTAGGAACAAACTGTAATTCCATTCAACCCCTAGCCTAACATAGCCGAGCCTAAACTAACCTAACATAACCTTGCCTAACCTAAACTAACCTAACATCCATTTTTCTTTGATGAACAGTCATTATAAATTTAATTTCTACCCCGCAGTTCGTGTAAGGATATTACCAACCTCGGATGAGTTGTTACGCCAATCGTGTGCACCGTGCTACAATATTGAATGTGAAAGACTTAAAGTAGCATCTACAAACATTAAACCATCTATCCGGATTTTTGGGATCAATAACGATCTTGAACAGATTAATTCATGTTGACTACCGTCCTTTATTCCAACCTCCCACCCGTTTCTGGTATGAAACCAAATGGTGTTGTGCAAGCTTTTCATAAATGGTTTTCCCCGATATCCCAAAGCAAATGCGGGTACACTTTCTCTAAATTCAACCTTTCTCATCCCTAAACCATTGAGTTAATTAGGACATAAGCGTGTGACCCGAGTGGGTTGTCAGATGTGGTGCTAAAATAAGGGTTTTATAATATAAACGTGATTAAACAAGATTATTATTGGAATAATGAAAACCTTTAGAGTTTAGGCCAACTTACTTTATTCATGTTTTATAAAGCATTGCGAAAATAAAATAGTACGATATTTAAACTAATTTCTAATTAACAAGGGAATTTTTACCCAAATAAATTTTAAAAACTTGAAATCAAGCTGGGATCGATCTCATGACCTCTAACTTTGTAGATAGTTACACTACCAAATCAATGAAAGTAATTATTAAAATAATACAACGTTCAACTGATATTTTTATAATCTGAGCAAATTTTGAGACAATAAACTTAGTTACAAACACATGAAAGATGGTTGCGAAATACTGATTGTGAGTTTTCTCACAGGTTTCAAAATTAGAGGTCATGGTGAGAAAACTCGCAAGCGAGCTAAGTCTCAAGACCGAATCTCAACCAAAACCGTGCTAATTTTTAAATGTTTTCATTGTGATGTGAGTTGGTGTGTCAAGGAATGTCGCTTATTCGCTGATTTGTTCGCTCATTATGACCGAATTTTCAACCCGCCTACACGAGAAAGACGATAACGTTTCAAAGAATTAAGCCAGTAAGATATAAACGCGGTATTACACAAAATATTATGTAAACAAAAGGAAACACTTATTGTATTGAGCTCATCGTGTAAAATTATATGTTTGGCTTTATTAGTTGTAACGCTTCAATTTTTTGTGGCCAAATATAATCAATCCGGTATACATTTTTTTTAAATAACGGATGTATCGGGGAATTCATCTCGCAACATCTAGATTGTAAATGAGGAATGAAACCATTTGAGTAAAGATTAACCCTGGTTAATAAAGAGTAAATCCAGTAAATATATTCCGATTTAACACATGCAAATAATTTTACTGAAGGATTGAATCGGACATCCGAAGCAACATCCTTTTTTTTCGTACATATTTTTTACATTGGCGCGTTTATTTTATAGTGCTACGGGATTTTATTGAGATATTTGCCCCGCGATTGAGCACAAATTATAACGATATCGGATTTTAAATGATGATTATGCGGATGTGGACGATACCGGGTTTTATGATGATGATGACGTGTGCATGCCTTACTGCGCACTTGCACGCGGTTATGTGATCTGATTTTATGTATTTGATTGAAATCAGATAAAATTTGATGTTGTACACAGTTTATTGATTTGATTACACTTTAACTATTGCCATTGATACAGTTTTTATGTGATATTATTATTTTTCTGTGTTAATTTAACTATTTTCTGTATTTTGAGTAAGGTGCTATGCTTTTCTGTGTGGATCCATACGCTCAAGCTGCTTATATATGACCTACCCCTTGCTTCTTGGACCCCTTGTCACCAGTGTTAAAACTAACTAATAGGAGAACTCCTGACAACCTGATGTGGTGAAGGCTAATTTCCTATTGGTGCAAAGGGAGCCATCATGTCACATGATTTTAAAAATACAATGGAGTTGGTCTTTTAAAGAAATATAGAAAGTTTTAAGATGTAGTGCATTGAAATTACTTCTGAAAACGCGTCATTTTCCATGGATGAAATATTAAAAGGAAATTTTACACACAGTACTTTCTAGAAAAGTACACTTCATCCATGACTTTTTGAATATATGATACGAGTTCAAAACAGTATCATTACAATTTCAACAAAATAACTCTCACAAGGTTGCAACCGAAGAGGGAGAGGCGCGTCCATCTTGTTTTATGTTGCTATTTTCACTATACAAATGGAATCTCGCACGGTGTTGATCTGGCGAGGTGAATCCTCTCGCTATTCGCTGGTGTGACGTCGCTTTTAGCAGCTCGGTCGTTTCAAAACTAGTTGTACAGGTAAGTTTACACTATGATACCGATGTTATTACAGCTTTAATATACGAATGTTTTTTAAAAATAGTTTTGCCTTAAGTATCATTGTCACAGTTCTATTCTCATCTGCCCAAATTCGAGTATTTTGATGGCATTGTCTACGCATTGAAGTCCTGAAGTGCAGGTAGTTCACCAACCTATTGATATTGATCGTTTAAACACCCTCTGCCGGATTCTTGGTCATGTGGATCTCTCGGATAAGGCATTAGCGGACCATACAGCCAAAGAGGCAAGTCATCTGCCCACTGAGGGGAGTTTGGGTGTACCATTTGTAGATCTGAATGGTTATGTTCGCCGTGGGGTCTTGCGTACCTTTTACGAAAAGTGGGGTTCGACCGTTAGTGTAGATGCATCTTTAATGTGTACCACATTTTGTTGGATTTATTTATTTGAAGTATTTAATGTACACTTTATGAACCGGCTGATTATATCGGCACACGAGAACTTCATTGGGCGAGGGTGAAAAGGCATACAGTTTTTTCCAGGAAATGTATTTACACACACAAACCTTCTATACCTTTCATGCTCCTCTACATACCACAATCGACACGGGACCGACGCCGGCTTTACTTCCCCTCTGAAGGAAATTATGCTATAGATATTATCGTTCAAGAAAAACCCGTCAACTGCTGCTGGGTTTGAATCCACGAACATCAGGTCCTGAGGTGAGCACCATATCGTAAGGCCATCGGGGTCTACATTTTGGTGGGGTGTTGCAAGTACGTCCATATTCATCTGGAATTTGATTTTAATGGTGAACTTAGTTTTTTGTTACTCGATAGTCCGGTTGAAGCTATTTGTTTACTCAGTTTTATACTTCAGGTAATTCTTTTACATTCCATTTAAGGGCTGTCACCCGACTAGAAAACCTGAAAAATAGTGAAATGTCAGAGAATTTGGTTTGAACTGGAAAACTCATGGAAATGTCAGGAAATTTTTCAAATTTTCTAAAAATTTACTGGAATCTCAAGATATAAAGTCACATTTTTAAAAGTGTTTATTAACTATTTTGCTAACAATCGATTTCTACAATAATGTTTTTCTGCTTATTTACTTAATTAAAATAGTGATCGTAACTTGTGAACTTAACAGTGAAGGCTATTGCGGAATTACATAATCCAAGAACATCAGCGTATACGCCGTGGTGACCGTTCTAGTTGCGAGAAAGCGTCTGCAAAGCCTTCGATATGACACATAATACGCATGCGTGTATTTGATAGATGTTCTAATCTAAGTTCCAAAATAGTGACAAAATGGCGCTTTATCATTATTTTCTTTGTAATTTGTAACTTGATTTAAAAAAATATTTTTATTACTTATTATGTTACGGCGTTATAGCACAATTGTTTATTTAACACGTCAAAAGCATTGAAAATTTGCTTTTTCAGTTTAGTGACCCTTTGCGCATGCTCAATATTTTAGTGTTTTTCAATTCTAAAATTACATGCTTACGGTATTTGTTTAGAAGTCCAAATCGTTGCCTCTCAACCATCCACTATTTACAACTAGAAATAAAATGTTTTGTGTAAATGTGTTAAAAGTAGTGCATCCATGATCCAAAAACAAGATTCAAATAAATAAGTAAAAAATAAATTTATTTGTTCATGATGGACCCAGGCTCTAAAGTTTTTTTATCTTTAGTAAACGTGGTTATCATTAATTATGGATTTGGGGCGAATACTACTTGCATTGCATGTAATGACAGGAAGGTTGAGGGTTGAATCCCGGTTAGGTGCACTTGGGGTGGTGTACGCATTCTCTCGTCAAGCTACCGTCTCATTCCTGCCACATTATATTGAGTTGTTGGAATTATTATATTTTTGTCTGGAAAACCTGGAAATGTCAGGGAATTTCAATGTTAAAAATTAGTGGCAACCCTCCATTTGAATCTCACTCTTAGGGAGGGGCTCATTTGGTAATTATTTTATGTTGAGATTTATTTAAAAAACTTTATTATCTTTTTTGTTATTTTTAGTGTATAATTCTGCTGTTTTCGTCAGATTCATCATTTTTATTTATTTTTCCCCATGAGGATTTTACTGCATTTTTAATCTATTTTTTCCCTTGCTGATAATGACCTCCATGTATTGAGTCGGTGAGTCTCTAAACAACAACAGCATGATTGGGGGGTGGAGGGGGGGAGCATGGTGCCATTTAATGGTTTTTACCGTACCGGGATCTTGAGGTCGCTATTGGTGGAAGGAAGTTTGTGAAGAGGTCCCAGGTGCCACAAACTCACTTTAAGCTCGACAGCAGTAACACAAAATAAATATTCAGATAATTTTTATTAAATTTATGAACGCAGTTTAAAATGCACAAGCAATAAATTAAAAAAAGTAACTCTTGGTGATTTTAAATTATATATTTAAACGAAATAATTTTTTTTAAATGTTTCTTTTAGCACTGCATTTTACTACCAGTTTATGTTAAGCATGTGTACTAATTAAGATAGTGTGTCAGGGATGAGGAAGGCTAGATTTAGAGGAAGTGTATCCCAATTTGCGTGGAGGGAAAGTGGAATATAGCCTCAGTACACCAGACTCGGATTCGAACCCTGATCTCCCCGTCATTAGCAGTTCAGTCTATTGTGAGAGTGACGCTTTATATCAGGGGCTTTCAGTTGCTTCGATTTTTTTGCTGCCCACGAAGTTTAAAGAAAAAATTAAATCTAGTGTAGTAAAATTAATTTTCTAGCTGAGAAGCGGAAAGTTTTGACTTGATTGGGAAATATCCATGTAAACTCCAACTGATGTTTATGTTTAATTTATTCCTTACGCCAATCAAACTAGTAGTATTCTGAAAATATGGAAGAAAAAATAAAAATAAAAAATATATATATACATATATACATGTTGTATCACACGGCTATGTGATGATCCGATATGCCTAGCCCACTGTAGGATTTACTTGTTAGTTTAAAAAAAAAATTGTTGAAATTAGTAAATTTCAATGTTTATGTACGATTTATTAAATTAATTACAATTTTAATATTCTAAATTCAACATTAAAGTAACATAGTTCTGACTCGTTTCACCAACTGACGTGGAGAGCCAGAGTCAGAGTACGCGTTCGAGTTACGCAGCCGTTTGGCTGTATCCCGACCCTGTATCCAACTTGACAGAAGCGCCAAGCTAGGTCATCAGAGATTATGCTTTGTGGGTTACAGACAGCAGTCGCTAGCCCTTATCCTCATGGTATGAGAGTGAAACAATGAATGGGTGAAACCGTTAAATGATGTTGCAATAAATACAATATTATAAATTAGTACCCTGTGAGTGAAATAATGGTGATTATGAATGATGTCGATGTGGCCTAGGAGTTTGGAAGGACTTTTTTTTTTCTTTCCTAGGATGAGGTAGGTTGGTATATTGGGAATGATCGCTCGTGGGTGATGGCGTAACGCGAGTCTGGGGTGGGTTGGTAGGATTAACTTCCGGGATATGGGTTGGCGTAGATGGTTACATTTCCATTCCCCAGAGTTATGCAGAAGCTGCTCCAGTCCCTTATATATGACCTGCCCCTTGCTTCTTGGACCGCTTGTCTATAGCGTTGAAACCAACAAGCAATAGGAGAGTTCTTGGCAGTCTGATGTTGTGAAGGCTAACTTCCAATTGGTTAAAAGGTAACCAACTCATCACCACATTTTTAAATAGAACGGAAGAAGTTCTTAGACAAAGAAAAGTTTAATATGTTATATATTTGAATTTACTTCTAAAAATGCCTTATGGTAAACTCAGTAAAATAAATAATAATTAGTGAAAGTGGTATTAATAATAAAGATAAAGCTTGTATTTAAAATCTCATACTGAAATTAAATCATTCAATTTTGCCAGGTCATCCATGGACGAAGCATTAAAAGGAAAATTTATATACCATTTTTTAAAGAAAAATATACTTCATCCACGACTCCTCAAATAAATTAGAGGGGTCCCAAGACTGTATAAATTCAACCTTTAAATGTCGATAAGAAGCGTGACTGTCTGGGCATGTGGTTTGGAGCCGATGACGACATATACTCGACTGACTGCCGGCCCGGGAGTACCAGGACGTGGCGTAGACTCTACTGTGGCCGGGAACTCCGCCCCTCCGTAATCTTGGTGCTCACCGCCAACCCCTCTGGGTGCGCACTGTAAGGCCGGAGGGACAAATACGACCCGCGGGCCACAACTTGTACACCCCCGCTCTCGCAGATATGAGGCGGGGAGGCCGGTCCCGTGGTCTGACACGAAGGGAGAGGTCAGGGGACCCGCTACTACTACCCTCGCTCGCGAAATTATCAAAATTCTCAGTTCTTTTTGCAATTAAAGTTTTACATCTCTCTCGGTCGGTTTTATATATATTTATTTTTCGGCTCCTGCTCACTTCCCCCTTCTTTAGAGTGGCGGCAACGGGGGTGCACACCCCTCTTGACCGCTTCCTACCTTTCAAGTGGAGATAAGGCCGCAGTTGTCCGCGTCCTGTTCCCCGGCCGCTATGATTGTTCTTTAGTAATCCGAGGCTTCGCCATGGACCACATGACCAGGAGTACAAACAGACATGAGACAATAGTATACGACCGGGATATTTAGACAAATCTCGTCAAGTCACAATGGGACCCGAACCCTAATCTTCGTGTTGAAACACCCTTGTAGCTTAGAACGAGGGCTTGCTGGAGAATAAGAGGACATGGTTAAAATGTTGGAGGCGTGCGTGTGGGTCATATTGAGGTTAGTAACTGTTTAGTACCAATAATTTTAGCGTTGTCAAAATCAATTTAATCTAACATATATTTAAAACTAAAGTAAAATAAAGCTAGTATATTTTAAAACTGCTTGAGTCCACTTTAGAATGGACTACCAGCCCAATGTTTAGAACTGATAGTTTAGTACACCAAATTGAATCATTCGTATCAAACACTACTGAGGACATTTGATGTGAATTCATTTTAAAGGTGTCTTGATTGTTAAAGCTAGCCATATCTCCATACATATGTACACCTATTCGTCCATCCATATCTCCGCCCTTGGGGCAGGGGAGAAGGTACTACTGTAGAGTTCTGCTTTCCTCGTCGTCTCTACCCTACCAACGGTCTCTTCTACGCCACCGAAAGAGAGCTAGGCACTAGCTAGATATGTCTCCGGCGTATCAGATCGATTCACCCCCTCTCCCCGGGATACATTCACACCCCCGCTGTCTGGACTCGAACGACAGAACACGCCACACACAGTCCACGATGTTTTCAAGAGGTGGTCAGAGTGATTGACCACAAGCTTGGAGGACCTGTTCTATAGTTATAGAATGGGCGTGTCTTATTAGACGCACTGCCATATTTATAGTTCATTCACCATAAGAGTGGTGATAACTGACAGCTAACAGTAAATGTAGACTGTTAAAAGAACGAGATAATTAAAAACGACTAGTTTGTTGTTAAAGTTTTGACTGCCAAAAGTGACAACAAAGCAATATATTGTGGCCTTGAAGATCATATAGTTTGGCGAATTGATAAATTAGAGTATATTCGGTAACGTTTACTAACTGTCACCTACACTCCTGCCGTAGATGGGCTATAGTGTTAAAAAGTCGTGTGTGTGTGTAAAAATATCTCCAATTAAAAACAGGGTTATACCATTACAACGTCCACAACACACAGGTTAAATTTAGCCGAGATCTAAGTGTGAGGCATACGTATTAGTTTGGATAGGGGACTGTAGAACCACGGTAATAAATCAAGTGCACCCTGCCTAGATTTGAATCTCGACCACCCCGGTCACCGGCATACCAGACACGAGGGAGACTCGCGCCTTTGTCCGCTTGAATTCGTAGGTAACTCCGAAACACTATTTACCTTTGACATATTTCGCAGCACATTTACAGAAAATTTTAACCCAACCAAGAATTTCTAAACACTTTTATTTAGGCCACCCTCGTCCCCCAGCAATTCTATTTATGAATGTCGCTGTCTCTTCTTCATCTCACAGAATTAAAAAACAATAACATTATAATTAATCAATGTCAAGCCAATTTGTCAAGTAATTTTTAAACACGTTTAATAAAAGGAGATTGTACACTCCGCTTACACCGAATCACTCCTACTATACTGACTGACTACACTTCGGCGGAACAAAGCAATCGAAATAAGATTGTTTACTTGTAAAGTTAAAGTAACTGTACACAAACCCTGATTTTTATAAGAAGCCCGCCCACTTTTAACCACAAACATTGATTGAAAGTCATTAAAAGTCAGCATTTTATTAATATGTTTTATTTGATATATTAATTATAAAGTTAATCTAAAAAACTTCTAATAGTACTTTCTTATAGATTATTGTATAATTTATTTTTATATAATGAAGTAAATGGGCGAGCTAAGAAAGTAAATAAAATTATAATTACCAAACGTGTCTGCATGGCCTAAGGTGCTACTCTCGCGGAAAATTAGACTGCTGATGACTGGGAGATCGAGATTCGAATCTCGGTCGGGTGTACTACGGAGGGTGGTTTTTTTCAAATCCTTTTCCTCTCTCCATCCATGCAAATGAGGGTACACTTACAAATATAACCTTTCTCATTCCTAAAACCATTAACGTAATTAGTACATAAGCGTATAATCCGAACGAGTGGTAAGACGCGGTGCAAAAAAAAATGTAATATTTTTGTCCCCCGCCATTGTGACAAAACGAGATTCCAGTTTTAAAATATTGGGCTTTCTATGAAAAAACGGACTGTACAGTAATGAGAAGGATGTGGCTGCAAACCGTGGCGTGACGAACGAATCTTTCGGAAACTGAGACGTCAGCACCTACACATTATTTGTGAAACAACGATGTACTACTAAAATTTAGATAAAAAACAAACAAATCGTTTTGCGGTCAAGGTTTATAACATTTTACTATATTATTGTTAAAATATTTACTATCCCGACACTTTAACTCTGTCGTTAGCACGTGTGCCTACTGAGCTGTGTGTACTCGAAGCTCAGATCTCAACATGGCCAAAAATACGTATCATTGAGGTTTTCCCATTACATCGACAAACACTCTTAGCAGACATGGGGTCCTGGGAAAACTTCTTTAGCGGGGCCCCCACTTATCTACATCCCCTAAATAATTTAAAATCTCAATAAAAAAAAAGTCATTAGATTAGTTTGCTCATATATACCAATTTAAAACCTTATAAGGTATACAAAAATTCCCTGAGAGGTAAATACATGTAATAATTAATGTTAGAAGGCATGTTTCTATGCATATTTTGATTGATTTCTCACCAACCCTTCGTTAGATTTTCTTCCACAACGAACTTGATCTGTATAAAGGCACAAAGAACAACTGCGCCAAGTTTGCATTAAATCGGTCAGTGTGTTCAAAAGTTATCTTAAGACATGTCTACCAGACAAACAAATGCAAATAGGTGGAGTTAAAACGGTGAAATGTGAGGAATGCCAGGTCTCCACCGTGGTTCGGATTCCACGTTAAACTGTAGGTCCTTCATTTCATCTCACAATCACCCTACCATTACACATTAGCGTAAGTGCGTACAACCCGAACGGGTAGTAAGACGCGGTGCTAATAATAATAATAATAATAATAATAATAAAACGGTGAACTCGCTTCACTCACTCACAAATTCAAACCACATGATGTATTTATGTTTTTATTTGTTTTTAACACACTGACAAAATAGGTAGCCTACTACACAAGCGCGCAAACCATAATCCCCCCCCCCCCCCCCCACTTTCCCCCCCCCCCCCACA